>OMLB01011862.1:21828-45678 GCA_900302555.1 Myripristis jacobus | reverse complement strand
AGGTGTGAAACTAATGGAAGTCGCAAGGGAGAGGGTCTTTTAGTTTAAACTGGAGTTGTGTTCATTCAAAACCTGCACACTTGGGTTAACAATCACTGTTTTAAGGCGACAAAAAAAACAAAAAAACATATGAAAATATAATTGGCCTTTGGTAATATTTGCGGCTGCTTTATGCCCTTAATGAATACAAAAGCACACAGTGTCGCTATCACGTGAAGCTCTCCTAACTCCTAATTTGGAGATTTTCACTTCATTTGAGGGATTACTTGTTCCTTTATGAGTTGAGGAATTCCCAGACTTCCTGACCTGATGAAACTGTCCTGAGCCACTGGATAAGCCTGAAAATAAGCACTACTGCATGGATGGAGATAAATGTATATATATCCAACATGGTACAGGATATCCATACCCTCCTACTACACTGTCATTACGGTGATCCATGACAGAAATGCATTCTCCTAAGAGCTTGGGAAGAGATTAAGGCCTCTATCGGTCTTTCAGCCTGCTAAGCTCCACTTCAGCCTCATTCAATGGGCTGGAACCAAGGCCTTGAATAGAACAGCGGTGGGCCAATCACAGACAGGGGAGGGGTGCTTCTGTCTTTATAATAAAGTCACTAGGAAAACACTGTCAAGTATGTGGCTCAACCACACCACCTAGTGTTGGAAGCAAGAAGTGTATAGGCTCCTCTTGCAGCTGCATTCAGGCAATGTGACTGGAAATGAATGTGTTTACCTAGCAGATGACTTGTGGGAAAAACCCAAAGCGCACGCTATGCATAATGCAAAGGTTTCATTATAAGCATCAGCTGATATTGCTGACCTGATAGCTGAAAATGGACTACCCAAGTCACAGGGGACACAAGCAATTCACAGCTATATGAGATATGTTCTGCTCAATTTTTTGTATCTGCCTGGCTAGGAAGGAGAAAAAAAAAGAAGAAAAATAAATCAATACTGTGGCAGTGTATAGAGCTGAGGTGGAGCTGAGGGATTTGTGTTTGTTTTACCATCCTTGACACTCACCTTGCAATGCCTCAGCACAGGTAAACAAACTCCTACCAAGACGAACACCTGAGCTCCTCAGCGTACTGCTAAATCTTGAAAAATCTCAAACTAGCTGCACCTCGTTGGCAATGAGGACAAACAACAGACAGACAGAAAAGTTTGCCCACAAAAATTGGTTTATTTGATTGTTAAAAATGAGTAAGGCTAGAGATGCTGTAGAAGTACAAGGTGGTGTGTGTACTGCTGACAGATGGGAGTCACCGCCAAGTCAATGACAAGCATGTGTGGGTCGGGGCGGGGGCGCAGGGCTGACTATGACCTGCTGAACTCGGCATGGAGGAGGGCGGGACTTCCTGTAAAGTTTGGGGGCTAATTTGCTGAATCCTGCTACAGTGGGACAAAGTTGCCCTCGCTGTCACTGCCCACAGACCCGTTTGACTTTGTCCCGCTTTGGGATTGAAAAGTGATCTGTCAGTGTGCGAGGTCAAGCTCGACCCGGGGCACTCTACACAGACGACAGGCCTCAGACTAACCCCACTCACTCACCTCCCCTCCCCTACAGATAGTGCATAGCTCAGGAAAGTTACCCCCTCTAAATCAAAGTCATCATTTCAACAGCAACAACCGTTGTCAAAACAATAAACCCCAAGCCATTTTCATGTTTCTTACACATATATAATCATATATATTCATATTCAATGTACAAAGTTACATTCTGAATTGCAAAGGCTCATTCATTGAAATAAATACTGAAACGGCTAAACTGCAATACGTTTCTCTTCTCTCCTGGAGAGAGGAGACATGCGCACGCACACACACTCGCATGAGGACTGACCTCCTCTCATACGCTTCAATACAGAGAGAAAAACCAAACCAAACAAAACATACCAGTCCTGTCTACTGGTACACAGAGGCAAAACATACAGGGCATGTCTTAAATGACACCCTGCCCAACATCTTGTGCATTTGTGCCAGCCGGGCCAGACAAGTGTGCACGAGATGGAGTTAGGCTGCCATTTGAGAGAGAGCGGTCTAAAAGACAGACATACAAAAAGTTCATAAAAATAGGCTTAAAACATTTTCTGAAATGTTTGCCAGAAGCAACAGGAGGGAATCTCACTGAGAACTTCAGTTAATCACCATCGTACAAGTAGAAAAGGGGTAAAACAGCTCTGCAAAGCCAAAAAATGTCAGCCTTGAGTTTTTGACCTCTAAATGTCAAGGATTTTTGAGGACGTTTAGGTAATCCTCAATGCTCCTGCTTGTCGTATTTTCTCTTCTAGTATATTTCTCATAGCAATAGGTCCAGCATGTTTTACTCTCTCATACCCAAAGAATATTTCCTATCAGTTTGCAAATAGTAAAGTCTAAAAATATATCTATCTATACATCAGGAATTGTTACAAAGACTTGCTTGTTATCTACAGGGAGGCAAATCAAACATGCTGCTGAAAGGGTGCCACGGTATGGGGTGAGATGACACACTATTATGTTGCAATCTATCCATCTTTTAGTTCTTTTTTTCCTTTGGTAGCAAACATGTAACATTCTTTCATGAAAGAATAAATACTTTCACACTTGAAAAGTCTATAACTTAGCTCTTTCAAACCTCGATACCTAAGGCAGTCGTAGATATCAGTAAAGTGTCGACTAGCTCAAGCTGGTGGGAGATTAGACCAGGGAGCAGAGGACCAATGACATCTAAAAAGCCCTGGTCAAACCCTTCTACAGCACACCTTTCCATCCTTTTGCCCTTCCTTCCTTGAGGTAAAAATGTGATAAATATCTAAGGATGGTCTTCACAATTCAAACCACAACCAATTTTTTTTTTTTTTTTTGCCAAGGAAGGGAGGATGCATGTCGTGAGAAGTAGTAGATGCAGAGGTAGCTGTTGCTTTTCACTACTTACTTAGCAATTTTGCCATTGTCAGTGTTGAACCTAAAAAGAAAACTGCTACCTCAAGGAGGGGTCGGACATGAGGAGAAGTCTTTGAGCAGGGCCGTCCTCTGCTTGAGCAGCTACTAACAAGACGGGTCTGATGTATTGCATTTGTCTTAAACAAGATCCAGACCCGGAGACTAGTGGCAATCGATTCAATTGTCTTGCATACAATCAAAAGCCAAGTTCTCAAGGGGGAAAAAAAGTTATTATTGAAATGGGATCTGGAGTTTGCCATTTTTGATTGGCTCCCAAGTGTGATTGCCCCATGCTTTTATTGTTATTGAACACTGGGAACATTCAGGCAATTTGGTGTGCAACAAACCAACCCTTTCTCTTCTTAACAAACTGGATGTCCCCTGACAAACACTGAGGCCAGCATCAGCACACAGCAAGTGGACAAGGGGAGGTAACCTGAAAATTCAGTTAGAAAATTAGGTGCAGTTTTTGAGCAAATAAAACAAACAAACAAAAAGTATTGGTTTGAATTCAATAATAGCATTAAATCAAATAATATTAGAAGAGCAAGAAGCATACTATTGGATTTCAATTCCAATCCATGAAATAAAAAAGAAAAAATAATAATAAAAAAATAATAATGGAGAAAAAATTAAAAAAACAAACAAAATAAACATGCAGTTGCGTGAATCGTTTTGGACTGCTTGTCCACCCCTCCGCTCAGGTTTACTACTGAGAAAGATCCAAGAGCAGTTTTTTGCTCATTTCACCGTTACGGTTCAAGTGAGTATTTGAGGAGAAAGTGCTGATCTTAGACGTGTGCCTTCTGGGGGGAGGGGAGTGTCCACCTGAACGTCCCCCTCCATGAGCCAAAAGGAAAAGTCGGGCGTCACAGGTCAGAGGTCGCAGTTCAGTCCTCATTGACCATGACCTGCCAGACGATGAGGTGGCTGCGCTCGGCTTTGGCCGGGAAGGGCTGCAGTTTCATGGAGGGCTCCACCATCTCCTCTGCCTCGCCGCCCTCATCGCCTACACACACACACACACACACACACACACACACACACACACATAAAGCAAAGTAAAAACACCATGTTAGGGGTTGAATTTACTCCTGCACTAAGAACTAACCGGTGATTCTTCTGATTTGATCTACTTCCTTTTGTTTACTACATCGTTCTGTGGTATATTCTATTCTGATTGGTCAGTCAGTGTTCCGGGGTTCAATATTTCTGGAAAATGGCCACTGTTATGGATGGACACTTGAAGCAGATTTTTTGTATCACACTGCGCAGAAAGTCCAGTCCATTTACTGTTGAACATCTGACTAGTTTAGCTAACAATGACACCTGCTGGAACCAAGAAGTCGTTACAACACTTGTACTTTACTGTGCATGTTGTAGGCTTATGTAGCTGAAATGTTACTGAAATGTCATGAAGGAATAAAGTCATTTCAACATTAGTATTTTGTGTGAAATTATCGCTTTATTTCACAAGTAGTCATGTAATCAGAATTAAAATCAGAATCAGCTTTAAGTATGTATGCATATACAAGGAATTTGACTCCAGTCACTTCCTCATGTACTTACACAGAGTTAGACATACAAGCATGGTAAACAAGCATACTACTGCTATGTACAGAGAACAAAAAGGAAACAAACTAACCAAAAGTAAAGTGGTTGGTAACATTAAGTAAAAACAGGAATATGCGGGATACTGTACAGCCAGCTGGAAAGTAATCACAAGGGTAATCAGGTCCCTGACGTGAACATTATTTGTTACATACTCACCCATCCTGAAGTCAATGTAGCCTTCTCCTCCACTCATGACCAGCATAGACCTGGTTCCCTCCTGAGAAGTGGTGTCTGTGGCCTTGTCACCTGCTGTCTCACCTCCACTGGACGCAGATGGGACTGCATGACCTGAGCACAGAGAGCAGCGAAGAGGAGACACAACTTACCAACCAGGTACAGACTGTGTCCAGTCCCATGGTGCCTTGGTGGTAATGACACACAGAGCTAATTCATTTAAAGTTCATTTGAATATGATCTCAGCTCTCTATCGATACAGCTGCCTCCAACACCTCTGTGGAGAATACACTAATGTTAGCATACACAGCTAATGGCATATTACAGCCTGCTAATTAAATAAACTACATGCAGCCCTGTTTTTTCACCTAACCTCCACCCTGCATGGCAGCAGTCATTACAAATTTTAAAAAGTCTCACAAACCAGCCAACAAATAAGAGCAGATTCTTTTGCATCAAGTTTGGGATTACCTGGGACGGCGGTGAAGAATTTGACAGCATCCCGATGACCGTGGAAACAGAGCTGAGCGTGAGCCATGGAGCAGTAGGGCACGAAGGTCCCGGCCGTCACTTTGTCGCTGCTGTCGTCACCGTAGACACGAACTACACTTCCTGGATGGTTTCCTGCTCCTGAGGTCGCCTTGTTGGCCGCTGATGGAACAGTGGACATGAAAGAGGGGGAAATGGAGAGAGCACAAAAAGAAACAAGCTATGAATTAGTGTTTAACCAGTGTATTAAGGCAATATTGACCTTAAGAATACGATTTATGATATGAATGAAATTTGGTGGTGAGTGTCCCTTTGTAGAACACCAAATCATAAGAAAAATAATCTGAAAAAGTGAAGCGATCTGTGGTGTTATGTGAGGTGTGCTACCCAGAGTAACTATATAATGCATCATGTTGAAGTAGATACACAGGCAGAGAGAGAACTCAGTAGAATGAGAAGTAACTGTAAGGTAGTTTTAGAGGGCAGGTGTAGCAGAAATGTTGATCAGTTGTTGTTGAAGACACCAAGCTTAAGTTTTACTCACTCTCTGTCAGAGGGATGGAGATGATGACGCCATTGCCTGTGCCGATCCAGAGACGATTACATGACACAGTGAGAGCTGTGATCCGCACAAACGAGAAGCCCAGCTTCCCCGTACCTGGGAGAAACACAAAGAAGACATTGTTTTATGATTCTACAGCTCAGATTTTGGTTGCAGTCTTTGTCAAACACTGAGCTAGAGGACAGAAAGACAGCAGAAGACCTGGCAACAGAGAAGCCAGACATGTACAGAACTGACCCAGCATCTTGCTGACGTAGGGCTCGATGTCAACGTCCTGCAGATGCTGGAAGGTGTGGGCATGGAACAGCCTGAGTGTGGAGTCGAGTCTGATGGACACCCAGATACCATCACCGTCCCAGGCCAGCTGACGTACCTGGCTCTCCTTACGCGGGTGGGCATCAAATGACTTCTGCAGAGGGCAGAAAATTGGAACGGGACAGATGGTGTTTTAGTCAAGCAACTGTAAAGCAGCTGTAAACAAATCCCTGAGACCGCAGACTTCATGATAACTTGAAGCAAAATTATGAAATTTCTACAAAAATGTACATTTCAATCATCTGGATTAAAGTGATTAAATAATCTCCTTGAACATAGTTACCTGATATCAGAAAACACACAGATCACTAGAAAAGTGCCGCTGGAAAAATGTCCTCAAACCTTTGTGGACATGACTGTATAAGGACAATGCCAAAGAAATTCCCTTGACAGTCTTCTAAAACACAAACTAACAGCCACACAACCACAAGTGGTGGCTTATGCACTGGAGCCACAGCACATTATCATATCGAGGAGGGCAAGGTGTCATATCTGACAGGCAATTTTTGTCTGCAACATTTCAAAAAAGTCCAGAGCCAGTTTCTAACTGTTAATTGGTTCATAGTTGTCTTTATCATTTCTTGCATCATTTCTTTAGCTACAAAAAAACCTTTTCTGCTGCAACCAAGTGTAAAAACTTCAAGACACCAAAGAAATTATATTGAATTTTCTCACTCTAGCTTTTTTGATTCATCACATCTTAACTAGCATAAATTATTTAGATAGAAACCCAGCTAGTGAAACACAAAAAACTGGGTATGAGCATGAAGTTTATTTTTACTTATGCAATTTAATAAGTTTTTCCATATCTATGTTTGCAGGTGTACACCCTCTATAGGTAGTGAGGGCAGTACCCTATAAGTTGATGGGCACAGCGCATGAGGGGGAAAACGGGCTACAGCAGACACCATCATTGACCTCGGCCTCAGCCTCAGCCCTGTGAACACATCTACTGGGGAGTGGCATCTGCAACACTACAGTTCAAATTTAAGGACACTGAAACAACAGCAACTTCATATATTCATATTATGTTTATTTTGTAATAAATTCTAAGCAACAGTGCAAGATGAACTCTCTTTGGAGTTATTTTGGGAAGAAGGCTGTAAGTCTGTCAAACTGCACCTGCACTCTGTGGTAAAAACAACAGGACGTTGGAATATGAGTTAGTTTTTTGCCACTTCAGTGACCATACCTCTATCCTCATGGCTTTGGGCTGCACCACATAGATTTTGTTCCTGTAGCCACACCAAACCTTGTCATGCACCACAGTCATGCAGCGGATGGAGTGGTGGGGTCTGCCCAAGTCTAACAGATGGTAGTTGGTCAGGTCCCATTGTCCATCTGACAAACATAAATCCATGATCATTTTTCTGGAAAAATCCCACGTTAACCTCATTCCTTCCTTTGCAAAAATGAAGATTAACGTAAAAAAAAAAAAAAAAGCAAGGCATGTTTCCCCTCACCTACTCCTCTGTGGAAGATGGCTAATGTGCCGTCAGATAGACCGACCAGTACACGGCCTTTAACATGCCTGTGGGAAAACACAGCAAAGTTGTTATCATTAGACAGATCAGAAAGTCTGGACAAGCAGAGAAATATTATTTCGATCTGGAAAATAAAGGAAATACAAATGTGGCAGGGAATCAATGGGCCTTATGAGTAAACCCTAAAGATCATTGAGCTGAATGTACTTACACAATGCCAAGGACGGAGTCCTTCAGCTTTATAGAGTGGAGACATTTCTTCCACTGAGCCACAGAAGAGTGGACGTACACACTGAGAACCAGACAAGAACAAAAGAATTAGTGGGTTTCATGAATTCTGCAGATGTGCAATAGTGAACTATGCTCAAAAAACACCTTACCACCCGTTTTGAGCTCCCAGCCACATGGTGGGCAGGACACTACTCATCTTCTGGGCCTCTTCTCTCATCAGGTCCTGTTCTTCAGCGCTGGGATTTGAACTGACGCCGTCTTTTACCAGATCACATTCCCTGATGATCAGAGATAAGGCGAAACAATACATCTATGTGTCAAGTATGTGCCCCCCAGCTAGACATCTAGTATTGGACAAGTCCCATCTGTTTCTTTCCATTTTATAGCAAAATCTGGACAACTCTCCACATGCAGCAAGACCACAGTAGCTACACAAGTTCAATTATGCAAGTGCTATTTTTTGTAGTAATACAAATATAAAGGAGTGCAAAGTCAATTTGATTTTAACTGGACCGAGCTGGGTGGGGACAGGTTTTCATAGCTCCTATGCATGGCATTAGTTATTACTTTCATGACCAAACAACTACTGATAAAATATTTAGGTTTATTGGAGAGGATGAATGTGCATTGTATTGGACCTTGTGATGTTACCTCTGTGTGTAGCTGGCTGGAGTCTTGGCTGTCTGCTGGGCTCCCAGTGGATCAGTGAAGACATGTTCGGTGTAGACTCCCCTCAGGCCCTCTCTCTGGTCAGCAGGTCCCGCACTCGCCTCCATCGCCTCAGTTGCTTCCTCTGCTGGCCTGGATTCTGTGGGAGACACAATGATAATATTTCTAACAAGTCTGGGTCAAAAAATATTTGCTTTAGATTTAAAGTATGTTTCTGTGAACATTATGTAAATTGTTTTGATTTGGTAAAACTCCCACTTCTTGTACTTCATGCAAGTTAAATCAAAGAATCAAACAATACTGATTCTAAGCAAATCATATTTTCTTTGCCTTCCAAAATGCAGAACCCATAACACATTCACACTTCATGTCATTAGTGTCTTTTATAGAGTGCTGCCTGCTGTTCAGCCTGTGTCAAGCTTAGTTTTACCTGAGGCAGGTTAGTTGGTTACTTGTTACCTGTTTCTCCTTCTGCCTCTGACAGTCTCTCTGCTGTCTGAGGAATGGCCACTGTCCCCTCAGCAGTGCAGCCAACCACAGTGATGCCTTCAAGCATGCCGTCCCCGCCTGCTGAGCTGCTATTGGCTGAGTCGGCTGTTGACAAGCAGCCATCCCCAACTGGTCCTGCCTCAGGGTTCTGCGGTACCTCTTCTCCAGCTGGGTAGTCTGTCTCTCTTGCACCTGAATAACAATGTACAATGTCATATAAAAGCAAACAGAAACAAAGTAACAGTAAATATGTCATCCACAAATTCTGTTCTTTCGGGACAATCAGTAACAATTATGTCACCATGGTGTTATCACTGACCTGGTACACTGGCGATGCACAGGACATGGGAGTTACAAACAAAGAAGCTCTCCAGGATGTTTCCAGGCTGATTGGCGTCAATGACGATGACTTTAGTGGTAGATTGGGTGCTGGTGCAGATCCACACCAGCGATGACAACTCGTCTTGCTGCCGCAGCTCCTTCTGCTGCTCCTGTGCTCACACAGTTAACGGAAGGAATCAAAGTGTTTGGTACACTTGTTAATATGAGTCATGTGGCGTGGATTAGGTTGGCATTTTTGTGGCCACAGTTACACTTCAAGTCAACATGTTTTTTCAGATGTCTTTTTTTTTTTCTTCTTTTTTTAAATGAATCACATTGCTGTATGCCAACACTTGACCTGAAACAGCTGTCATGGGCCTGCTGTCGCTGTATTTAAACAATTCTTCCCCACACTCCCTCTCTGGTTGTTTAAACTGTTATTGTGGCTGGACTGAAAACTGCCTCCCTCCACAAAATTTCAATCCCTGTTCAAGCCACCTGTATGCCTGATTTGAGGATTTGATTTTTCTGTGTCAACTGATGCGTGTGTATGTGTGTGTACCTTGAGCTCCTGATCCAGTTTGTCCAGGCTGCTCTGAGATCCTGTCTTCCTCTGAGGACTCTCTGGTCCCGGCACGTCGTTGTAAAACACACTGGCTCCAACGATCGAACCACCATCTCGGGTTTTCCCTCCAGACAGGTTCACACCCACTGCACACCACAGCTGTAATGTGCGCGCACACACACACACACCACAATTACAGTCAAATACAATGAATAGATGAATGAATAGTTCAATGTATGGATACATATCAATGCAGTGAACTAATACTGTATCCATATCAAGACACTGGTTTAGTATGGTGCATCAAAGCCAACAAGAGCTACACTACACTGCTGAGGCACATCACAACAAAATCAAATGTAATTATCGTTCCACACAATACACATTCTATAGTATTACAAAAATGACAATAGTTTAATAGAAAATTTAAGCTCATAGACACACAGTAAAATCACATATATTGAGCTATCCACATGCAACATTATTTTTGGAATGATCATTACCATTAAGACAATGGGCCTCATTTAATTTAATAAGCTCACATCTGAGGGCACTGAGAGAATTTCTTCACATGAAAATGGTGATATGTAAAGATATTGAATATAGTCAAAAAATATTGGTTATCAGCAGCTTCAATGCAAAAGCATTGGCGCTAGTCCTTCGCCTTGATGGCGAAGATGAAAGCTAACAAGAGATTCTGTATACAGACAGTATGACGGCTGCACACCAGCAACGCAAGCACTCGTACCTTCATAGAAGCATCTTTCTCGTCCAGCGGTCTGAGGTAGACAGGTACGGGTAGATTCTTCATCTTGCTCTCTGTCTGACCCCCGTTGGCCACCTGAAACATCATATCAAGCCACAGGTGCTCTTGTATTATTGCTTGCTTGTAATAATGCTCACACACAGACCAGGCTTTCACATAATAAATATAACAGTGGACGAAATTTACAGAAAGTGTTCTTAGATTGGTTGTGAAGGTCCTGTCTGCGTACTTTATACTTCTTGGGCAGGCTCCAGCCATAAGCCTGCACCCTGCCATCTTCCTTCTGGACATGGGCTTTGACCTGCTGGTACTGTGCCCTCTTCTGCTCTCGCCTGGACACCACATTTTCAGTCACCACTCTGTGGGGCACAGGAACAAAATGGTAACTAAAACATCATTCTCAGGTGATCAGGCCCCCCGTCCAAAAAATGAGCCAGAACAAGGCCATTATCAGTAGCAATTTGATTATGTTCAAAAAGAACACTCAGTTTGATTAATTCATGATAGGATGCATATAAAGCATTGACTGCTACCAAACTAATTCCCTCTTAAAAATCAAGCTTTCAAGATAATTGACAATACTGTGTTAAATATGCTGCCTTGCTGACTGGAACAGGCTAATACACAGCGTTCTGATTTAAAAGGTTTGTTTAACCTTAAGTGAAAGTGTTGTACAAATATGTGAAAATACAAGTAAAACCAGCTATGCACTGGATTATATTGAACACATGACTTTTCAAATTGGATTAAAGCTCTGTCTAACACAAAACATTATCAAACAGTATCAAATCTAATTTCCCCGTCACAGAAAATCAGTTTAGCTTGGAGAATCAGTGTAACCTCAAACGAATGACAACATATTCTCTAAAATATATTAAACCAGTTACTGTACCCATGCTGAAATATCAAATGAACAACAACTTAAGCAGATTTTTCATGCCATCATCAAGGCTCTCAGATATGATGGAATGTTTGATCAGTGGTTTCACCTCTCTACACCTTTAATTTTTACACCATGTGCAATTAAAACCAACCAACTTTGGTTTTAGTGACTTCTTCTTGTCATTTTTGTTTTGGTTGATGCCTAATTGCTGCTGCATGGGCTTCTGTTCTTTTTTGATAGTGTTTATGATTTATGCTTTTGAGCAAATGTGCCCAAAGAAATCACGAGTGCCGTAGTCAGCACTGCTCCAGTATCAACTGTTTTGATTCACAATCCCCACTGCATGACTCACTCCTCATTAAGGAAGTCGAAGGCTTTGCTCTTGTCACTGGGCAGCTGCTGCAGGGTGCTGCTCCTTTTCTTGACGGACGGCTGGATCTGAGAGGTGGGCGCGTTGTACTTGACATTCACCGGGGCCTCCGTTGTCGGCTTCTTGGCTGCTCCGCCCGATGAACTGAACAAACGGCTGAAACTGGAGGTGTAAAAGGCCAGGGGAAGTGTGGAGGGCAAGAGAAAGAGCACACAGAGACAAACATATGGAGGGGTGGACACAAGCAATAGCTCCAGCGGCAGAGGTAGGGTTCAACAGTCAAGGGTCAGAGGCCATGAAATCCGTTTCCCTTCCCATGCTAACACACCATGCTGACTTTCACCATGGCAGCGATGCAACCTAAACGCTTATTCTACCTTATCTGTTAGCTTTATTAGAGCAACCCACCCCTAAGGCATCAGAGCAGGTCTCCACTCAGTGTTGGAGAGCAGGGAGTGCAGGGTTAATATTGTACACTGACTAAGCAGTTAGTCAACAACACAGAGCACAACAGGCCTGGCCACTGATGACCCCCACCCTAGTTCTACAGAAAGTGCACAAGGAATTTATCAGGCTTTTTGGGGGTATTTCTTAGACAATATCAGATAAATACATGTATGTATAGTATTTCAAGGATTTGGTAACTATATCTGTAACTTAAAAAGAAAATAATCTCTCTCAAAGCTCATCTGTTGCAAACTTGCTTCATTCCTGACATTACACTCTGAAAATTCCTCCCATCCCTCCCCTTTCCATACCAACACACCTTCTGCACACAGACACAACAACATCAGGCAGGATATAGAGGGAAAAAGAGAAACAGGGCAGGAGAAACATGGGTTTATCAGATGAGTTGTTTTGCCTCTTGCCAATGCATGCCTCTCCAAATGCTTTGCCGAGCATTCAAATATTGTCCCTCTTCAACCCAAAGCACAGTCATTCCAAGTGAAACTCAACAAAGGAGAGCCTGGAACAGGGCCGTTCAGATTCTTTTGTTTTGGGGTGAAAAGTTTCTTGGAGCTATGCTGCAAAGTGAGAGCTTTCACCAAGCTTGACGTTTACAACTTTCTTTGACTTTAATGAGAAAATAAAAGACTAATCTGACAGCGAGTCGACTCAGATCTGAAACCAAAGCCGCTGCTCCCTGGCTGGCTCTCCTCTTTGAAGAGTTTGTTGTCAAGATGAGAGGATCAGAAGCCACTCCAAATAGGCAACATCAACATGTCAAAGATTTACCTACATTCTGGAGAAAACAAACCATACAACATGAAATAAAAGAGAAAAGCAAAATGAAAAACATAAAATCACATGTTTGATGGTATCTAAGAAGTCATGTATAAAGGCAAAAAAGGGGCTTACAACTGCCAGAGACTGGATTTCTTCTTCTCTGTGAGAGCGGGGTTCTCCCTTGATGCCCTGTTGGAGAAAAATCACATTCAATCAAAATCACATGCAGTGTAGATGGGTTGTGGCCACAACACACCATCTTTTAAATATAGACAAGCTTGTACCGTGGTATTATTGTGTGTAACCATGGTAGCATTACAAATCACTGTATTCTGTTGTGTGCGTACAGAAAATGCCTTGCAGGTGTATGCATTTGCATGTCCATATTGTGTATCAAGGTGTATGCATAGATATGTAAAATGAAGTACAGTCATTTTCCCATTTGTAGCAATAACTTTATACCTTAATGAATCTGTCTGCAATTCTGTTCACCATAATATTTTCATTTTGTGTGTGATATTTCTTTATTTTCTTTCCTTAAGTAAGGATGAGGGCAATGATGCAGGGATTTGTGAATTTTGAAATTTCAGTGTCTTAAAATCTGTATTTTAGCCCAATTGTGGGATCACAGCTAGTGTCAAGTCAGCAAATCACAATAATGTGCTGTAGTATTTTTAAAGAATTACAGAAGTAACTTTGTATATGTCAACACAGCACCCTGCAGCTTGAATAAAACACTTGTTAGTGATTATGTTTTTGCCATGTCTTCACCGAATCATCTCTGTCCATCTGACAGCTTCCTGCAGCTCCATCAGTCTCTCCTTGTACTGGTTCCTCTCCATCAGGACTCTGGCCATCTCCACCCGGGTGAAGCGCTTCCTCTGCGCTGTAGGAACATCACTCTGCACGCACAATGCCGGAAAGGTCAGAATGACACCTCTGTTGAACGCTATTCAACACAGTCAATGAACGTATATTCACAAACTCACACCATATGTGACAAGTCATGTGCACAAACTACATTGTCCTCTAATTAGTCATTTATTAGAGGAAGATCAATGTCACTGATCTCTGATATGATGGCTATAATACAGGTATGATGTCGGAGGTTTTTACCTTACTGACAAAATAAAATTCTGAAACACACCACACTTTTTTTTTTTCCTTTTAGTCCTTCAAAACATACACTGGTCAAACCCTTGCGTGAACTTAGCCACTCACATCATCCTCATTGTCATTCTTGGCCTTCTGTTTGGCCTCCTCCAGATCTGCTCGCAGCCTGCAGGTGAGCACACAGACATGCATGTTTATACACACTCAACTAGCAACATGTAAACAGATGGACAGACAGCTTTGCATTCCATGTGATCGAGCCCATATCCAAAACTACTCACTTCTTCAGTTCCTCCTCTAATTCTTTGTTCCTCTCCTCCAGTTTTGTCTTGGCCTGAGTGACGGCGTCCAGCTCCCCCTGTAGAACCTCCTTCTCACATGACAGCTCATCCACCCGCGCTATCAGGTCATTTTTTACCACATTTAAAGCGTTTCTGGATACAAACACAAAATCAAATTCTCTTGTAATCTCTATATTGAACAGAAGATGGCAGCATTGTGCCATCTGTAACACAAAACCACATTCAAGTATATTGCCAATACTGCAAAAGGAGGCTATGTTTATTAACTTTTTAAATTTCGAGGGCAGATATAAATGATGTGACATAATATAAGCAGTGATTTTCCCTCTAGTATTTAGCCAGTATTAGCAGGTTATGAATACCCATCTTTGTAATAGAGTTGTAGTAGTAGTAGTAGTAGTAGTAGTAGTAAAAGTGGTGTAAAACATAGACACAGGGGATTTACATGGCATTGCACAAGGACACATGGACAATATTTTGCACTGTCGAACTCAGATAATACTTATTGAGTATGTAAGTACTGACGGAAGATTTCTAAAAAGACAGATTCCTTCTAAAATTAAATTTGATGGTAAAACTTCTCCAAAAAAGATGAGAAATGATGAGTGTGATACTCAACATCTCTACTCACTTGGTTTCCAGCAGCTGAGCATTCTCTTGGATGAGATGTTCAACTTCTCGACCCATACCTGAAACACCATCAATATTACAAATATTAAATAAACATTTCATCTTCTCACATGCACCAAGGTGTTATCATAAAAAGGGAAAATGTGTGTCACTGATTAAAGGGGGTTTCTCATGCCTGTCCTAAACTTACGTAACATGCTCTTATTCTTACCTAGAAAGGAGTAGTCTGAAAATCATGCAAGGATGACGCAGATTAGACAGAGGTTTGTGAGACTGAATAATAACAGACTGAAAAATATTCCTGCAAGCTAAAAGGTCTCATTTGGACTTCTCTATTCTATTACAATACTATCCTTCACAGCACAACAGCACCATTCTAATCTATTCCAATGTTTCCATAAGAAGTCACAGAGGAAACTGAAACAGAACAGAGAATCTGGTAAACAAATGAAACGAGGAGCCAGTGAAGAGATCTAGAGGGAACGTAATGATACACACCGGAGAACTCATCTGTGCAGATGAAAAAGCAAAAGATCCAGAGAGCCAAAGAGAAGACAGTTAAGAGAAAACGATCGTGTGTGTGCAACACTTGAGGCCATTGGCGGCTTTACACACCACAATATCAACTCCTGGAAGAGAGAGGCGTCTTACCAAGCAGGTCGGCCCCTTCATCCACGTCTCCTATGAGGTCGTTTCCTGCTGAAGACAGCTCCTCAAACAGAGATTCAGTGTTACGGTCAAACGCCAGGTTCTCTATGCCACCTTTGGTTGGCGTGCTAAAGTGAAAGCAAAAGGAAATGGAATACAGACAGTGAGTGGAGGAGGCGATTTAGAAGATGCAAGAGAGATGATTATTACAAGTGCATTAATACCCCTTTTCAGCCTCATTATCAACCCCAAAACTGATATTGGTGCACACCTAATAATTATGGGGAAGGCATGACACTGAGATCCTATTATTTTGTTGAGTTCTGTGCTTGAGATACATGTGAACACAGCTTTTGCAACTAAATTGTTTTTTCAGCTCTTAAATAGGAGTGATTTTGCATGTTTAGTGCAATGTTATCTACAAAATGAATATACTTCATGTTTCTGATTATCTTTTCCCCAAAGGAAGCAGTCATATTGTAGAACTCCGATATCATTTTCTTCCCTTTTATCCAGCCGTTGGTTTCCATTCATTCCACTACGGTATGAAAATCAGAGACCTCAAACTTTCTTCACACCAGTGTCATCACTGTAATAAAATCCTCTGCATTAATTAACCCTAACCCTAAAAGCAGCAGAACTGTTGTGTTTGACGACTTGACATTGGACGGTCTATGTCAAAAAAAAGTCTCTGGGGAAATGTTACTACTTGCTTACTACTATTGCTTACTACTATGCAGCCAATTATCAGTTGTAACAAAGTTGTAACAAAGTCATTGCCATTATGAATGGCAATGACTTTGTTAGCAGCAGAAGCAGAACATTATAAGGTAGCTGTTCCAACCAAAAATTCATATTTGAAAGTCATGGGCTTTTGATTATCTGTAGTGAAATCTTTATTGTTCCCACATTATTTGCAAAATGGTTTGTTTCAAAGTAAAAAGTGGGTTAACTCTACTAAACTGGCCAAACATTAAACATTTCTATTCTGGTCCTTTAAAAACAGTTTAGTTGTATGTGAACAACAAGGTGACATTGTCTGGATCTTGCAGTTTGACTATAATGAAAGTTGTTTTTTTCCCATTACACGAGTTTGATTTGTTGGACAGTCATTCTGCTTAGAACGAGGAAAAATACTGCACAGACCATCTCAACCATCTTTTACTCATTGTAAAAAACTGCAGCTACCTGGGATTTGGAAACTGGTGCAGTCAAATGTTTCACTCTAATGTTTTTTCCACTTATCGATTGGACCTAATAAGATAATAAATCAAATCATCTGTCTTCTACCTTGTTCCTCTGCAGCTGCCAAGGTCCATGTCCAGCTCAGGAGTTGACTCTATGATGGCCTGCACCTCTGACTTCTCCAGGTTGTCTGTTCCATCTAGTGAGAGGAGAAAGGGAAATAAGAGTGAGAATACAAACACATTCAGGTCTGACAGAAAGTTCACATTGTTCTCTCTATCTTAATTTCACGAGTTTGGCATAAACTAGCTATGGTTTCAGCTGTGCAAAATAAAGCTGAAGGGGAAGAAAAAAAGATTTGACCAACCTACAGCACAAAATGGACATAAAATATCTACAGCAGTTTGACAGGGCCATTCATCATTGCCAATGAATCAACAATATCCAGACTTCTGGCTTTCAAAAGTTACAAAGTTACAAGTTGAACTTGAAAATTCATTTTCTTTCCTTACTCTCTGTTTTGGATTTATAACCCCTGCTCACCAGTATTTCAAGACAAACAGACTTGAACAGGAGGAGACAACTTCTGCCCGTGCTGCTGCAATTCTTACTGGTACTAGAGAGGTTATAAATTGCTTAATACTTGCTTATTACTCTCTAAACACCACTGACAAATCACTGCAACTGCATTACTAACCATCGCTTGTGAGAGGTGTGGTGACAAAGTCCTGACCGCTCTGTCCACCTTGCACAGCTGAGATGTTCTTGCTGCTGTCCGGCTTACCGCTGTTGCAGTCTAAGTTTTTGTTGAGACCATCCAAAGCTTCTTGTTCCTGTAGGGGTGTGTCCACAGAATTCATAACAACATCTGAGGCAGGCTCCCCCTCAAGACCGGACATGGGAGTGGCTCTGTCATGGGGAGACACTGGTGTGGTGGACTGGGAGCTACCACTGCGTGTAGACATGGGGGTGTTTGATTTTGAGGTGCCACCCTGAGAGGACAGTGAGGTGTTGGATTTGGAGCCGCCTTGTAAAGATGTTGGAGCGCCACTTTTAGATACACTTCCTTGGTTGGTTGGGGTGCTGGATTTGGAGCCTGGTCGCCTTGCACTGGCCATTTCATCCTTAAGATGGACGAAGAGTAAGAGAACAGCAAAGAGAACAGAGAATGCAAGGCTGAGGTCAGTTTTGTTTGTTCATTGATTTAATTTCAAGTACTAGTTTTGTTTTCAGCTTTGAAAGCAGGCAACATCCAATTCAACAGTGATGGTAATATGCAAATCAAACACAATGACACTAAATTAAACAAAATCGTGATAAAGTCAATAACTTCAATAATGAATAAAAAGAAAAACACAAATATAAAGAAATCCACTCCCCATTTTTTTTTTTTACAGTGTAACTGTTAGAGCACTTTGGGCATAGAAATCAACAGTCATTTAAAAGTAAGCCAAACTGATGGATGGTCACGCAACCCATGTAAAACAGTGTGCATCTTGTCATGCAGCTGAGCCCACCAAAAAACAGCACCAAGACCAAAACACCACATGCAACCAGGGCCTTCCACCTCTGCACAAACTTAACCAATCCAAGAAAAGTTCTGCAATCCAAACTATTTTAAAAGGCAATAAAATCTTATGATGTTCATGTAAATCCTGACATCAAATTCAAATTAATGTTGATTATGGGTAGCTAACAGATACCGGCTCATTTCACACACTTAAAAACTGTCTGTTATGTTCTATTGCTCTCAAACATCAACTTTGCGGCCAGCTGAACATACAGAGGTGGTTGGTCAGTAGCATGCAGGTGTCAGTGATATCACTTTATTTAATGAGACAGCACAGCAATGTCTAAACCATGGCTATTGTACAACACACAGAACAAGATATGGTAGTTTGGTTGATGCGGGGGTTATAGTTTGGATCTGACTGACAGACAGGTCTACCTGCTCCTGTTCTGCCTCCTGAGAGGGCAAATTGTCCTGTGAACTTTCACCCTCTGCTGTGACTGGGGAGACTTGTGCCTCCAACTGTGCAAGAGAGGTATTACAATAAAAACTTTGCTTCACAATGTATTCAAATCATTACAAATACTTTATATCATAAAGCTCAAATTCAAATAAAAAAAATCATGACAAATAAGTCATTTGTAGGAGATGTGATAATACACTTGAATAGAAAGCTTCCATGTAAAGAAAAAGAAAACTGGAACACACTTGTCACTGGATACCTTGTGTGGTCTCCTTACATAAAATACAAATGCACTGTGAATACAAAATAGCAGGAAAATTAAAATCTCCAATTAGAAATTAATGGAAGCTATATGTCCCAGGGGACAAAAACCCTGAAAAATCCTGTCTCTGAAACAAAGCAGTAGAAAAAAAAAAACTTGTAGCTTGAGGTTCAGCTGAGTAGTAAGCACTATTTATGGGCTCCTCTGACACAGAAGGTGACCTAGCTAGCGAAGGCTTTCCTCGAAATGATGAACTGGCATTTACAGGCTCAATCAAACACTTTCATAAGCTAACAGCAGTGGTATGTTGTATGGAGCATTCTGTGTACAGGTGATACATGCACCGAGAACAGTACAAGAGACTTTATCTAAGCCCTTTGAAAAATGTGGCAGGCCGATTTTCAAGCTCTGTTTTGCTCTGATCCATTAATACCACTGGCTTCAGTCCTATAAATAGCACACTGACTGACAGGAAAATAAATAAATATATAAAAATCAATCAACAAAGCACCCACAAGGCTCTCTCAGTCACCTTGGACACTAGGGAAAGACTGCAGCACTTCATTAAACATACTGTTAGCTCCTTTGCTCTAAGGCAAGTGTTGTTGTATCAGTTCCACTGAAAAAAGACACAGTATAAGCAAAGTTTTATTCTCGAACATTGCCTCATTCAGAGTCTCTCATTTCCTTCTTGTTCAACTGCTCATCTCTCTTCATCCTCCTAAACCGATCCATTGGTTACTCTGCGGCCTGCTGGGAGTATCTTCTCTCACATCCCTTGCCTGCATGCTGGCGTCACTCACCAATGTTGCTATAGTAGCGCTGACCAGCCAATCAGAGGCTAGCTTCGCTCCTCTCCCTCTCTGATAATCTATCCCTAACAAAAGCCTTGAGCAGCCCCCCACCCCATAACCTCCAGAGAGTGAGAGGGATCATTAACTGTAAATCTTTGGAAAATGTCAAGTCAGAGGCCATAACACAAAGGCATCCCTGTGTATCTGTACTGCAGGAGCCTGGCAAAAAGGGTGAGTGGTGTGTGAGTGTATGTGTGTATAGAGGTTGAATGCGAGGGATTCACTGTGACACTTCTATTGTCCTGCGGGGCTCTGGGCTAGGTGCTCAGAAAAGAAGCTCAACAGAAACAGAGAAATGTTCACATGAGGGCTACCGGACAAGAGATTCTAATAATATAGTTTAAAATAGCCCAGCCTTGGGCCTAAAAGCAGGCTTTATGTGTGACAAAAACACATGATGACAATTTGTGTCCTTGCTCACATGTAACAAAGGCAGATTCAGCTCCTGAGAGGGACAACATCAAAACCAAATTAACAAGTGAATGCGATGGTTACTGATCCATGCTATTTTTGCGCATCCTCAAGCTCCTAAGCTGGCAATCATGAAGGAACTCAACACAGCTGCTGTTTAAAATTTGGGTTACCAAAAGCCAAACTACTTCCTCATTCATATGATCTCCTTCTGACCCTGACTAGTGTAATAACAAATGAATACTTAATAGACAGTCATTAATATTCATGACAGAGCCTTGTTCGCAGCACGGTTTCCAACAGCAACAATGTGAAGACACTCTGTCCTTTCCCCCTCCCTTGAGGATAAGGCTGGCCCCCGAATGGTACCACTTCCTCCGCTTCCTGGGCTCAATGCCACCCCGTTTTACACACACACTCTCTCTCTCTCTCACACACACACACACTCACACACTCACACACTCTGCTTAGAAATTCTGGACACACTGACCAGTCGTTCCTCTCTGAACAGATTTGTATTCTTTCCTTGGCCCTCCCTGGCACTGAGTGTTCACATTTTGTTTCCACACACGGTCTGAAGTGACTAGCAATGATGTCACCACTCAGGTCCCTGGGAAGCACTACAAGCCAAGTTACAATATTAAGTGAAGGTGTACAAGAAGTGATCCTGCGTAAAGGGAAAAAAACAGAAAACTTCAATCAAGACCTGTGTGTTTATGTGTGTGGCTTACCTTGAGGCTGGTGTTGGAGCGTGGGTGGCTGAGGTCGTTAAATCTCCAGGGCTCGGTCGGGGTTTCTACAGGTTCCCTCTGGAGGTCAGGGGTCATACCATCAGTAGCAGGAAGTGGGAATATACCCATGGAGATGGGACGCTCCTTCCTGGATGAATAAAGTAAGATTTAGACAGACACATTGACTTGAAAGTCTGTTCACATAGGAAGTGAGTAAAGGATGATGTTTACGTCCAATTTATTTTCTGGGTAAGTTCTAAACTCCCAAAAACTTGATGTATTCTTTTAAACAATTAGTTTAGTAAAAGAATGAGTTGCTGCTTCCAAGAATGGTGTTTAAATGAACAAGATTTATAGTTTGTAATATGCAGTGAAGGCTACAGTATACATTCCACACAATACACACCCAGCTGGATATCTTTTAGAGTCTGAATGCGTTAGCCCATGGTGTGATGAACTCTCTGTAGGGTGTGTGACACTTGTAGAGTGGGTTACAGTATGGGGTGATGAATAAGGATACTGCTTCACAATACCAGGGGTCTCATATTGGTAGCGCCCTATCTTGTCAAAGCAATGCCAATATTGTTTCTAAAACAGGCTGTATAACAGCCAAGCAAAAATGCAAACTTGAAATGCAGGGAGAGCAGCAGACTTAAGACAGAATTTTCCCTGCATAAGTTAGTTTTCTTATCCTGCATTTAAATTAGTCAATTTCCCACTGGAGTAGCAGCAGATGAGTACAACCTGGTGTTCATTCCTGATATTCATTACTGAACCACAACTAAACAAACTGCAAGACATGATTGAGTCAAGACTTCACAGAGAAGTGTTTTGGCAAACTCTCCCCTGGAGACAGTTTGCACTGAAGTGGTGGGTGGTGATATCAAGTGGGGTGCATCATAAGCTCCATTAACTCCAGCCTATTAGCTGAGGCAATAATGCAAATCCATTTGAATGTGTCTGCGCTTTGCTATCTGTGTGATTAAAAGGAGGTCAGCTGAGGATCTTCACACAATAGTGGGACCATGATGGCTACAAGAAACACCTGTTAGTTTCCCCCAATCCTCATGATAAGAGTGACACATTCCTGTGAAGTACACACACACACACACACACATACACACCTTCCGCATAACCATATCATCTGTAAGCACATTGAGACCAAAAATATCCATCAAACTAACACATATGAACACACCAGAGATACAAATTAAAAACTTATCTGCCTTGCCATGAGTCATTTTTAGAAGTCCCACTTGAAGGGAATTGGCACACAACAGCAGCAGTTCACATTACAGTGACTAGGTATCAAAAGGTACAGTGGGACAAAAACAATGGCTGCCATGGTGGAAAAAGCAAGCGACAGGCAGCAATGAAAAGCAGCAGCCGCTACACAATAGACACACCACCATATTGAGAGAGGCAGAGGTCACATGCAGGCCAGTGATAGTGACCAATGCTGCCTTTTGTTATATAGCGTGAGTGGCGGCAGTAAAAATCATGCACTCAACGGACAGTTCTCCTGCTCCTGGTTTGCCTTAATCAAACAAACAAAGCTGCATAATTAGCTGTTTGTTAAATTTTAAGCAATCATGAACAACATCATTGACACTGCAGCAAAGCAATTCTGAGATGGGATGATCTGTAGTGGTACAGTCCTCTCTATTTCACTCTGTGTCTCTCTTGACCCACTTTCAGTGCTCAGTCTCACACGGACTGACTACAGGCACAGCCCACACATGGCAACGACACAGTGACTGCATGGCTAACAGACTGCCGGTGTGGAGACAGAAAACATAGTGGACCAGAAAGATAAATTAAGATTATCAATGTCATACACCAACACACCAAGCACACACACACACACACACACACACACACACACACAAGCAGAGCTGTACCTGCTGGGTCTGGGTAGGGATGGTAAGGAGGGTAGGGCAGGTAAGCCGCCGGTGGAGACGGAATAGTGAACCAGCAGCAGCACTGACAGAGACACCAGCACAGCAGAGTTGATCACCACCGCTCCCCCCACGAAGCCAAAAACAAACAGCAGCATACACCCGGGGCTCATGGCCCCCCCAGATCATGGCCCAGTGCCCCACCAGGGACCCGGAGGTAGGGGGCACAGCCGGTGAAAACAGAGCAGAAGGGTCACTGAAGCTCCAATATAGCCTAGGCTGGTGTTAACTGGAGGCCAGCACCTGTAATTATGTCTAAAGAGGAGCTGAGAAAAGCAGAATCCGGGTGGTGAGAGAGTGCTGCCACTGTGAAGCGGTGCCTAGTGTGTGCTGCAGCTCAACTGAGAGGCAGACAGAGAGTGAGAGCAGGTCAGAGGCAGAGTGATCGCCCAGCAGCAGTCACAACAACCGTAATCCCAGTGGCTTCAGCGACAGTAGCAGCAGAGATTGATTAGAGCAGAGCGGGGCTAGAGACAGCAGAGCAGCAGATCAGCCACAGACAGGGGGAAGAGGAAGATGGGAGGCTCTGGCAGCAGCTCCACTCCTCTTGTATCTTCCTGTGGCAGGTGATTCTCCTTTCCTTCCTCCCTGGCTTCTTCCTTTGCTGAGCTGCGACACTGCTGCCGCTGTGCGGTCTAGAATACTCTGACGCTTTCCCTTTCTCACTCTGAGAGCAACCACCACGCCTCCCTCCCTCCCT
>OMLB01011862.1:11048-21806 GCA_900302555.1 Myripristis jacobus | reverse complement strand
TCCATATGCCTCCTCTCAGCCTGTAGCTTATTGGCTGCAAAAGGGGGAGACCAAGTAAAAAGGGGAAAAAAGCCTCTGGGAAGTGGCAGTGTGTCTGCTTTAATTCAAGGAATAGTGAGGGGGGATACAGGGGGAGCTACCTTGCAAGCATGCCCAGACAGTCCATTAAACAATTTAATAGGCTAATCATGAACCTCCCCTAAACCTTAAATAAAAATGATCATGTTTATGATGTTAACTGTATTGTTCAAGGTGAGGAAATTCACTGTTCTTTTGTATAGGGGCTATTTACGCACTTAAGCAAGATGGCTGTTGATGCTTACCAACACAAACGCATCATCCCAGGTCTGTACATAAAATACATGTTGAATAAAAAAGGAACAATGTGATGACATGGGGAGCAGGTCTGGTGATCTCCTGCCTCCCCACAATCCTGAGTCACAAAGCATTGCAGGAGATTACTCTGACAACAGCCAAACAACTGCCCTGATTTCACAATATCCACTGCAACCTAAATCACACATCTAACTTTCACCTCTTCCTATGGCACCTTATGTCAGTGTTTCTTCTCCATATTTTCCATTCTTGCAAATCATTTTATGTTCAAATCTCAGGACATAAACCTCACTAAATGACTCCTAATAGCTATTTTATGAAATTGTTTGCTTTGTATTTAGCTTTCTATTTTCCAGTTATCCATCCTTTCCTTCATCCATTCCTTGTTTTCTATTATTATTCTTTATTATTTTGCACTGGCAGGCTACCTAACCCACTTCCACAGAGCACGCCTTTCAAGAAGATAGTGTGTGTGGGAGGGGAGCCTGCAGTGGTGAAAACACTCTAAATCCAAGTAGTCCACTACAGCTGCAAATATTGTAACCACCCACAAAGATGAATACACTGAAAACACTGCATCTGGCCATCTTCACTGTCTGGAAAAATATTTATATGTTTTATTTATAAGATATTTTTCTTAGGTGAAAAATAGCTGCCAAATGGGATAATTCCACTTGTTTCCAGTGCAGTTTCACTTATTTCAGGAATTTTAAATTTTTATTTCAAGATCTTTAAACAAGCTTATTTGCTGTGTAACCAAGTGAAAGTATCTCACTCCACAAGCTAAATGCCAGATTCAATAACTTTGAAAGATTTGTATGTTGTGCAGTAAAGGGCAATTATGTATTCTTGCAGATGCCTATTTCCCTGGCCTTTCAAAACCTGCTTCCACTTTAAAGTACCAGTGCCTAGGAAGCATTTAGTAGGTTTGAATAAAAAGGTGTTGCAGAGTAAAGCACTGATCTAAATTGCCATTAAGGACCAGCATGTAGAAGATGTTCAGGGAGAACTGAGGAACAGTCCAAGATCAGAGTTCCCTCTATGTGGAGGTCAAGGCCAATGACCTGGAAAATGAGATTTATCAATTGCCTGGTCTATCACAGGATGCTGTGTAAGAGGCTCCTCTTACACTGACAGGGAGCACATAAACAGCTACGGTACATGATTACATCAACAGTATATGCTGCAAGTCAAGCTGCTTTACATTAGCCTAGCAAATCAAATGTGTACACAGTGGCGATGCTGAAGTGTGAATGAAGTCAGTATCTCACTCCACAGGATGGGGCAAGGAACCCCCTTGCCCAATGCACCCCCATGCACTCTTTCACTCACAGACACACACTCCTAAAATGAGGCATTGCTTTTCATTATAAAATCTTCTGTTTTAACCGTGGTGGGTTTTTTTTTACTTATTCATTCATTGTCTTGTATGTATGGAGTGTACTGACTTGAGCAAAATGAATTTCCCTTGTGGACAATAAAGAACATTGCTCTATCCACTTATCCATCTATCTATCCATCCATCTAGCATTCTATCTATGTAGCTATCTATTTATCTATCTATCTACCAACCTACCTACCTACACTACCCCTGCTGCACACTTTGATGTGATTGTTTACAATTTTCCCAGAGCAAGATTTTTCATGTCCCTTTCCTAATGTTATTCCAGACTCACTTTATCCCACATTTTGACCAAATTTCAAAATCTGGCTATTTACTACTCTGCTACTGTTTGTCACCAACCAACAAAATCTGTTACACTAAAAATGCAGCCTCCATTCCTTAGTTTCATGATTGGTAATTCTAACTTGCAGTTGGAAAGACTAGCCTGGTTCTGTTTTAGATGCAAGTCAATGCAAGTTTCACATGTTTTCTCCCTGCAAGATGCTTAGTTGATTGATGCAAAACATTGGTAAGCTATTGATAGCAGCATGAGATCAAGACGGGCCCTTACAATATTTTTTTTTTAAAAAAAAAAGAGGAAAAAGAAAAAGAAAAAACAAAGGGCTACATTGTTTTGCAGCTTCTGCCATTTGGGACATGTGTATGGCAACGTTGTAATTTTAGTCAGTTGTAGGCATGTGCGAAATCAATCATTCTTCATTAAGTTATTATGTAGAACCTAAATAGAGAAAGGATGACATTTTTTTCCAAATACATTAATTTAATACAACATATAAAAAGATGCAGACAGGTTTTGTCCTTTGTTTCATAAGTATATGATGACCCCCGACCCCCCTGCCATGCTATTTCTGGGCTCTCAATGTCTCAAGTATGTGAGTCACTGATTAAAAAGCATGATGTTGTTGGGTTTGGTGGTCTCACCGTGCTCTGGTTGATGTGCCTGTGTCTGAGGGCTCTACTGCTGCTGCTGCTGTATGTTGATGTTTAGTTCGTTCCAGGTGCTCCATGTAGCTGTGAATCATCTGGAAAAGACATAATACACAGAGAATGGAGGGATTAGCAATGGACAGTTTTCTTTTTGATGTACACAAAATCACACTCACTTTGCAAACTGGACGGTACCGAGTCTTGAGCATTGGTGTTTTATGTACTGAAATCTACTTTGGCATGTTATGTCACTGTATAACTCTCCTGAAGGTTCCACTTTCCAAGACATTCACAAAACAAGGTTACAACACAATGATAAAAGGCTGAAAAAGTAAAACAAGACAATATGTGACTGAAAATGATTATGATGAGAACTCCAGACATTATCTATCACAATAGCTACACTGTGTCTGTGCACAGTTGTGACACTCAGGCTCACAATTCACTATTTAGATCTACTGACAGTGTGTGTGTGAAAGGTTCAATTAAAAATTCCATGTTTCCTACTCAGTATTATTCAGATTGGCAGTGGGCTGGGGAATCTGTTTGCAATGCATTATGGATGACCAACCCAGTGAGGCCAAAAGCTCAACAGACAACATACTTGATGCTTGTGTACTTCTCATAAACTACCTTTGCTTTCTACACCTCAAAGGTCAGCTCTATATTTCTAATTCTCTTTGTCTTCACTGATCCTTTGATCCTCACTGTGTTTTGTTTCCCTTGCTGAAGGCTAAAAACAGCACTGCTTTGTTGGTCTACATCAATGAAAGAAAATCGAATATCCATATCTGACGTCCATGTGCAAGACAATGAACATTCAGAAACTATTCAATGTCTTTTTGCATGATTGGCGGTGTTGCAATAAAATGAAAAATGGATTATTTTTCCATTTTTCCATACATCCCTCATGAGTTAATACTGTTCAGATGCACCTTTGAAAGCTTCAAGGATACATCATTTTCAGGTGTGCATGTGGATTTTGGGATTTTCTCCTACTATTCCATGCAGATTTGAAAGTATGGGTCAGAAATCTTGTGACAGCATAAAACGTGGGGAAAAATCAATATGGTTGAAACCATTTGGAGGACACTTTGTGGGGAGCAACTGCACGCAAAAATGTGCAATGATGTCCATCCGCTTGTGCTTACTCATGCATTCACTCTTTCTGACAAACACACACACACACACTTTTATTCTGGTCCAGCTTACCTCTGTGTGTCTTTGATGGAGGGCATTGTATTCCTTCCTGAGCTCTGATTCTCTCTCCTCTAATCTGCTAACTGGATGAGAAAGGGGTGAAAAATGAGTTGAGTACAACACATAAACAGACAACAGGATGACTGGAAGAATTCACTAAATGAAATAGAAGCACACTGTCAAAAAAAGCCATTGACCACCTGATGATGGGTGGCTTTGTGAAAAAGCAAGGATCAAACTGTTCCATTGATGAACTATCTGCCATTCTAAAGTCCAGTATTTTTGTTTTAAGTGGGCCAATTCAGAGGCAGGATCTTAAACGCCAATAAAGTAAAGCAACAGTGGCTGTAATAACATCTCACAGCCACAAGGGGTCCTCAGCGCACCAAGAAAGCCCTCCCCAGTTTCCAAAAAAAGTCTAGTGAATCTGTTTTTTCCACCACAACTGAATCACAAGGTTGTCCATAAAATCTGACTCTTACTATAATGAGTAATATGGGTTCAGACACAGCTGAAAGAGCACAGCCACTCAACTCTAACAACAGCAGAGCTAATTCTGAAAACCACATCAATTTAAGAGACTCTTCATCTGTGCAGGATGACACATCAGCTCCTTCCGCCTCTGATTATACATGACTGAAAAAGTAACTGGCATTGCTGTATTTTAGCGTATGTGGTATGCAATTATAAAACTCATAAAATTAAGTTCAGCAGATAGGAAACACATGGCACTCTCTCCTTTAAAACCTACTCTGTTGCAACTGAGTTAAGAACCACACGCTACTACTACACTATCAAAGGGCCAAAAGTGCCACACACAAATACAGTTCTCATACAAATGAACTACAGACCCATCTATGCAGAATACATCCATCCCAGTTACATCCAGCTTTCAGACCACAATCTGGTTATTCCATTGTGTGTGTGGTTCTTGGCTGCCAACGGCTGTTTGTGGTCAAAACAACCAGACAATCTTCATGTGTTTTCAGATGACTGCCCGAGAAAAGCTGAAAGTGGAGACACTAAAACTTCCCATCTGCTTGGTTACAGTGGCTGTGCACTGAGCACCGGTCCAGAGCTGATAAAGCTAATTCACAGCACCTTCCATACTTATCACTTCACGCATCACAGCTCAGCTTTCAAATCCAAAAATAGGCCTCTTCTCAGGTGTTTCACCATGCTCAGGTACAGAGTTTGGAAAAATTTAACACCTACGCCATTGACAAAGTGAAGATTCAGACAACAGCTGCATGGCATGATGTCAGCTGTAATTCAGGCAGAAAGAGGAAGAGTAGAACAGAAATAACCTGGTTCAGAAACAGAGGTGCAGAGAGAACAAGGGATGTGACCCAAAAGGAAAGCCCCACATCGAAAAGCTGACAATCTTTTCAAAGAGGAAAAAATGTATATGGTAAGTAAAGGGGGGGATACATCTGCTCCCTCCGATTAGCAGCTGTGGAAGCAGGGTTAAGATCTGGGTTAGATTTAGGCATTCTGGCATCTAGTTCCTACTTAAGGATCAGTATAGAGCCACACAACATATTTTCAAAAATAAGTACAGAAGATCCAATACACTGTCTACACTGAGAAGAGACAAACCTCTAATTGAAGGTCTTCTTATTTAATGAACATAACTGCAAAAATGTACAAAGTGTACCAAATAAAGGGTGAGGTGACAAAAATAAAGAAAAGCAAGCGCTTCAGTCCATTAGACTGTCATCAGTGCTTGTGCTGTACAATTAAAGAGGCTTTTCAAAGGCAAGGACTGATTAGCTGACAAGAACAGCTGTGTCAGGTCAGGCACTGAGGTGACTAAGATCACAACAACTAATAAAATAAAAACATTAGAATATGTTGTTTTGGCTTTATTTTTATTTCTATGATCATTTGAAAAAATAGGTTGAGACCAGTGGACGGAGAAGAAAACTGAAGAGGAACTGAAAAGACAGTAGGTTCACATTATTTGCTTACTGATCTAAGTCATACAGCTGTCATATCTGTCCAGTGAATTAATAACAATTTTATCAGTGGAATTCTGCAAATGACTCTAGGAAAAAAGGAAAAAGGTCACACTGACAGAAATAAAAACAAATCTTCACTAAAAACACAATATTTCCCCCAGGCTTATGTTATGACCATGCAGTAGAACAGCCAGTCTCACACACTCAAACACAATGCAGTCATACACTTATCATGTGGGTCTCTTCTGATGCTCTGTAAAAGATATTTTTACATTTACATTTTAGGCATTTAGTTAGCACTCTTACACAAAGTGACTTACGGTGAGAGCAACAGAAGAATATGCTTACATTTTGAGACTAAAAATTACCAGTAAAGAATAACATTGTAGATTATTGTAGAAATTCCTGCAACCATAAAATAATCATACAAGACCAAAGCGCTTGGAAAAGATACAGAATATAATCTGAGGCAGATCAAAGGGATGTTTTCCCTATTCCTGTATCTTTATTCTGAATGAAATCGGTTGTTCATATGAATATAGAGTCTGAGTTAAAATGGGCACATACTACGTACTTAATCTAAGTTTAAATAAATTGGTGTAACAGCTTTACCCAATCTTGGAGTATGTGCAGTGGACTCTATAACAGCTCATTTGATGGCCTCAGCAGGCCGGCTCTCACATTATGTTACTAGTGGTCTTTATTCACTGGGGCAGTGAAGTCCATCTGCTCTCTGGTATCAGACTGACAAACTGTCACAAGACCTGCAAACACTTAATGCCTCTCAGAGGGCATCCCTGGTGTGTACTATGTACTCCTCATGTTGTGGGGACTTACCTTCCATATGGGAACAAAAAGCAAGTCCCCTTAAGGAAAATCACTAATTTTCGGATGAAGGCTTGGAATAAATTTAGGGAAACTTTAGGGTTATGTTGAAGTTAAGGGTCAGGGTTATGGTAAGTCTCCAGGAAATGAATTAAGTCTGTGTAATGGCCTCTGAAGTGATGGAAACACGATGGATGGACTTACTCTGGTCTGCATAGTTTTTTGTCTTCATCTCTAGCTGGCGTGTGTGTGACTCCAGCATCACCAGTCGACCCTGGAGGTCCTTCTTCTCACCCTCCTGGGAATCTTCCAAGGCAATGTACCTCTACAAACCAATAGAGGAAACAGAGGGGGAGAATGTAACGTTAGACTCAATTTACTGAACTTTGCTTTAGCGTTGTGGACTTGGTACAGTTGATGATTTGTGTACGGCTGCAACAAGAGGAAGGAATCTGACACATGTATGTGGGCGGGTCATTAAGTCAGTGACTTGTCTGACACTGGCCTCGCTTCAAATGACCTTACAATCACCAGCAATAAACCCTGAGTATGTATAAAAGAGAGAGAGAAGTGAAATGGAAACCTTGTCTGGACTTGTGTGATAAAGATCGAAGCATGCACACACAGCTGACACCACTGGAAAATGGACAGGCCCTATCTGTCTTCAGCTCCATTGTGAATGTCACTTAACCTCTCTGCACAACAGGTGCACAGCGCCAGCTTCTTGGCACACATGCAAACAGCCACCATACGGCTTTTGTGAATGTATGTGCTCCTTCACAGTTGTCAGGTCTATGGTGGGAGGCAGACAGCGAATCATTCAGAGCTCAAACTGACACTCAGATGAAGAGTTAAGACAGTGAGTCTGTGCACTCTCTGTAAGGGCACAAACACACACTTAGTTTGCTCAGAGAGTTAGTAACAGTTGATGTCATGTTTAAGTTTGGGATTTTGATTTTCACAGCAGAAGCGCCTGCCAACCTCAATCCTTCTCTAAGGGTATCTGTGATTAGAAACCTGTGGTTATGTTATTCTTGTTTGTGATAATAAGTCTCTGTGTTGCAACTGGCATCAATGGTGTTTTGGATATTTCTTTGTACCTGAAGGGTCCCTAAAGGTTTAAACAAACAAACAAACAAACAAAAAATGTATCCTCTGGCGTAATGTGAATAAGTGGGTTCAAAAACTATTTCAAAGTAATTGGCTGAGCTGTGACCAAGATGCTCAATCAATTATGATGATGCTGATAATAATAATGCGATAACTGATCGATTCCTGTAGGGAAATTATTTTCTCTCTCTATTTTCTCTCTCCACAGGGAAGTCAGAGGTCAGGATCAACAACAGAGCAGCACATGCAGGTTCAACATCGTGCTCAGGAACATCAGCAGGGTGGATGCCTGCAGCGCTGACACAGAGGGAATCAACTCAGGGCGGCAGTTCCTGTAACCACTAAACCACCATGCTACCTCAATATAATCCTGTTAAGGCTGGGTCACCCCTTTGCTTCCCAGTGGCAATTTACAAACACTGCATAACTAGATTAGACAAGATGAAAATGCAGTGTTCCCTGTGAGAAAACTGGGTCTTTGAGCAAACAAACAAGATACTGCAAAATAGGGTAGAAATGAAAACAGAGCAAAAGGGGATACTAAATATGACCAAGAACACTGTTGAAACATAGAAAGTACAAATAAGGCTATATGAACATATAACATTAACTGCATGTTATGCAGAAGTGCAGCAGCAGTATGTCATACTTAGGGCTGGGTATTGGCAAGGACCTCAATATAATATGTATCACGATACATGAACCACAATACTATTTGTATCACGATACACTGCAATACTTTGCAGAAGAACTGACAGAAAATGTATAAATACAGCTCAAAATACAACCTATTGCACAACATCTGGGTAGACTAGTAAAATAAATTACATAATAAATTGAGTGACAAACTGACTAAAAACAGTTTAATTGAAAACTCCAATTTATTAAAAGAGAATGAGCACAATGCACTGGCCTAACAAAGTACACTACAATGTAAATGCCATATGTGAAAATCAAAAGCATAAATGATATTGATCAATACGATGTGAAAAATATCCCAACACCTAGCTGTATGGATTTCTAATCACTGTGAGACAAAACATAATAATGTAACAACATATGGGAAACACATAACACTGGGTGATCTCCCCCATTTATCTTTGCCCCTGAGTTAACAAGGGAAAAAGTCTGGGGAAACTTAGAGTTGAATGTGAACGTCAAAGAGCTAATTTTGTTTTTGTAGCCCTCTTGCCTGGTTCTATTGATACCTCAGCTGATGAGCTAAATCAGGTGTCTGAGGCTGGGTTAAGTGTGCATATTTCCCATGAGCATGCTGTCTTATGATGTGGGCACTCAGTGTGGGTGAGATGCCTAGCGGTTGGCCCCTCAGTGGGAGACAGACGCACATCTGCAGGGGAAGAAGATCACCTGAGTGTCCTGCTCTGCCTCTGGCCTAGAGAACAAGCAGGCTCTTCTTTATATGAACGTCACACCACAACCATTGAGGTGATCTGTGGCGTCTGCCGCAGGTGTTTCTTCAAGATGTCTTTTGTGAATTCTCTCCTAAAACATTAGTTTTTAACCACAAGTCAGTCAGTACTGAGATACTCTTCGATAACTATGGGCTATTCAGCATTTCCACAGTGTACAACTCTTCATTTATGGCAATCCATCTTCAAATGTTTTCTTTATTGAGCAGTATCAAGCAAATGAAACAACATTTACAGTAGACAAAATGTATCTTCACAATTTCGATGCTATTTTTCACAAATCTCCCTAATGCTTATGATTAGTGCAATTAGTCTGGCTTCATAAATGCTAAGGCTGGCTTGTTTTTCTCAGTTTCCTATGAGTTTTTTCCTGGCTGTTATACATAATTTAGCAATTTTAGACCATTTTGGGCTATGTTAACTTGTGATGGGAATTTGTGATTTTACAGACTAAATTGTTAACATATAAAAATAAGCAATAAGTTGATGGATAGTGAAAATGGTTTCAGTGCTAATTTAGACACCTGACAGGAGAACACACTGTTACTTTACATGAGCTGCTGAGATGTATGGAGATATCTACAGCTAACTCTCTCAAGTCACAGGACCACACATAATCTGGCATTTTCAGATTAACAAACTGTTGTGCTTCAATGTATGTGTATATTTACTATACTGTTAGCAATGTTTTCTAACACTACTGTATTCTCAGTAGAAAACCTGTAGACTGTTGATCAACAAGGGAGCCAGAGAGCAGTGATCAGGACATTCAAATAAGAGGTAAACATGTAATCACCAAGAAAGCACCACGGGCCTTGAGAATCTGTACTTTTGCTACAGTCTTGTGGAGAATTACTGGGGGGGGTGCAGAGGTTAGAGAATTAGAGAGGGCCCAGGAGGGTCTGCAAAGCCCTTTGAGTATCTAAAGAACTGACACACTAGTGGTAGAGGACCAGTTCCCATGTAAACCTACTAAGAGCATTAACACAGCACTACGCTAGACCACAGACGGCCATGCTTGTTGGTGGGGAAACATCCATAATCTGTGTGTGTACACAAACACACACGCACAGCACAGTCCTGCTCAAACACATCACACACAGACATTCTAAATAGGGAAAGCCATCTCAGGCAGCGGACATGTCCAAAATAAATTATTCCAGTCATGTGTGGTGGAATAATGGTTTGCAGGTTAATTAGGGACAAATTTTGAGGATGAGGATTTGGAGAAAAATGCAGAATCCCGCTCCTTAAGATAAAGAAAGGAAACAACTGTAGTGGAAACAGTTACACCAATTATAACAGTTTAAGTACGGATGACACACTCCAACACTGCTACACACACTCATGTCAGCCTACAGACCCATCGATCCCTCACTCTCTCTCTCTCACACACACACATACACATACACACACACCGTGCTGTTCATCATATGACCCAGGGAAGGGAGGTGTGCATATGACAGCGCTCCAGAGAATGAATGTTCCACTGATTTAACGTGCACTCTGCAAACTTCTTCCCCCCACGCTCCATGTATAATGCTCCCTTTGTCCCCCAAGCATG
>OMLB01011858.1:11277-39927 GCA_900302555.1 Myripristis jacobus | reverse complement strand
AATATATATTTTTTTTTTTTTTAAATTTCAATGCCAGAACCACTCTCCTGTTTTTCAAGTTTTTGTGCTCCTCTACCGTCGGCTCTTCTGTCTGTAAATGTTGTATATCTGACTGCCCTTTGGCTCCGTCGTGTCTCTGCAGGAACTCCTTCCACGAGTCCCTGAAACAGATCGGCTCAGCCCAGCACCAGGGCAGCGCAGTGGGTATGGGGACGTACGAGACCGTCCAGCATTTCAACGACATCAAGGAGCACCTGCACCTGGTCAAAAGGGACGTGGAGCACCTGGTCCAGCGTTCGGCCCAGGTGTGAATCAGACAAAAAGTCCTGCTCACAGACACTGGAGGTTTTCCACCGTGCTTAACCAAGGAATCTTTGAAAATAATGCTGTTTTATTGTCACTGAATGTTCTGCTCTCCTGTGTGTTTCTCACACGCAGAACCCTGCTGAGAAAGTGATGAAGTGCCCTGAGCTGCCGCCGATGCCTTCCTGTTTGTCCACGGTCCATTTTGCAGTCTTCGTGGTCGTCCAGTCAGTCCTGTTCTTCTGCTACATCATGTACAAGTAAGACATGGTTGTTCCTTGTATTTGGCCACGCTTGCACTTTTTGTAAAATTCAAATCACCCTTTGTAACTTTTTGTTTCTTTGTCTCTCTTCTCTCTCCCTCGTTCAGAAGTCAACAAGAAGCAGCAGCAAAGAAGTTCTTTTGATGAAACGCTTTTAGAAAAATTAAAGTGTGTAAATGAGGGAATGTCCGTTTTGGTAATTTTTTTTTTGTTCGTTTTGTTTGATTATTTTGTTTTCAAATTGTAAATTATTGTACTTGAAGAATTAGATTTGTGTAAGACGATTTTTAATTAATTTCAGAGTTTTTAAATTTGATCTGTTATACAGGGTGTGTGAGTGCTCGTCCTAAGTGTGAGGCATATTGTTCTCAATTTTCCGACATGATGTAAAATGTTCCATACAGTATTTTTCTTTTTTTTTTTTCTTTTTTTTTGTCAGACCTTTTCGATTTTGTGTTTTCAACAGGTGAATTATAGCACAGTCCCATTCCATAAGACACACCACTAGAGTTTGAAAGAAAAAACAAACAAAAAAAACAAACAGCAACAACTGTGGTTTGAAATGTGCAATTTTGTACCGATGCTGAAGTGTGACGACGACGACTCAGAGAGCAGCTGCCTGGTGCGTGTATCTGTCTGGAATGATTGAAACATGTCAGAATCTGACAGGTTTTCTTTGTTCCTAAGCAATTTACATAAACAGAAAAAAAACATACAAATTACTTGGTATTGTCTGCTTATTGTTTTCTGTCAAACATGACGTGGCCCGCGGCAAAAACATCCACCGCTTAGCATTCTGTTCATGTCAGCGTGCTCACAGGATCAGATGAATTCACCAAGCATCTCCAGCGCCTCGGGGCAAATTTGTGTCTCCAGCTACAAGTGACAGGTTATGGACTTGAAACAGAAAAATATGTGACCTCTTTAAGACATTGATGCCAGCTGGTTGCACAGTGAGTTGTATCTTGTCTTTCGAGCCCTAATTTTGTCAAGGAAGACTGGAGCCATAAAGTTGTGTCTAGGAAAGTCGTGGGCAGAATTAAATATTAGAACTGACAGTGGGGTAACATCAGCCAAAGAGGCTGTTGTATAGTAAAATATTTCCTTGAGTATGTGAAACCCACTTCTCTCATTATCGCTCCGTACAGATGTCTGTTTTGACACTGTTGTGGGGTTTTTTTTGTTAAGAGTTTTTTGGATTAGCAGGGAATCTGTAATTTATTCTATGAGTTCTTAAAAGATTTTGAGGATCTGACCTTTTAATTCCTGAAAATTGATGTTCTGACAGCAGCTTTACCCTGTGATCTGAATATCTCTCTCCAGAGTTGTGACGTTTGACCCCCTATACTTATAGATCCAACCCCCATCACAAACCTAATCCTGCCGTAATGTGCACAGATACTGACATTGTCTCCACTGAGACTGCTAGCATAGATTATTTATGGTCACACAACTGCTGACAAAAAAAGATGTGCGGGCTCTTGTCTGGCCATTATTTGGATGAAAGTGTGCTACTTTTTTTTTATGCTCTGCCAACAAGCCCCCATTGCACTCAGCCACCCATGTAATCTGCTATACACTGAACTGTCCTTGATGTCTTTCTCTCTCTGTGCCTCTCTGAACTATTCCCTTCTCGCTGCATGAACCTCGCTGTGAGGAAGAGCATGCTGCATATCTAGCAACGCTGCCATCCTCATCCTGAATGAAGCAGTTAGAGAAACAGTGATGTAACTTGAGAGCCTTATCACTCCCTCCCACTTTTCAAAGTATGCAAACAAGACAACGCCGCACTAAATAGCACTCTATACACAACTCTACCTCAGCCATTTCAGCCCAAATCACAAGTGGAGGAGTGGAGGGAGTGGGGAGTAGCGGACATGGGGGAAGCGGGAGACATGTCTCTTCTGTCCAGCTACAAATTGATTGAGTTTCTCCTGTTACTAAATTTTTCACCCAGTGACTCAGGTCGGCTGTCCCACCTCATCATTACTGCATCTGTTTTGGCTTTTAAGTTTTTCATTTTTTTGTAGACAACATTTGCTAGCACTCAACTCTTTGAAACTGAAGCAAATTTACATAATTACTTTCAAAAACACGAGGAAAAGAGTGATTGTCAAATTTGAAAATAACCAAAATTAGAAAATAACCAAAATAAGAAACAACCAAAAATGTGCAAGGAACCAGTACAGAGTTACAAAAAAATTACCAGAAAATTATCTAAAAATTAGATTACAATTATAATTTATATACATTAAAATAGATTTAAAGATATAAAAATTGCTTGAAAAGTTGCAAAAAAAAGAAAATACCTACAAGGAATACATAGTATATTTATAATTCAGTTACAAGAAATTTACCACATTACCACAAGTTTTTTTAAACCACAAATTTGTTCTTTAAAAGGAGGAAAAAATATTTAAAAAGGAAAAAAAAATCCCTCAAAAAAAAGAAAGAAAGCAAATACATTTTTCTTCAGAAGGTCCACCCGCAGTCTCCTGGGTTTCAAAGGGTTAATATATACATAATGAAAGTGACACAAACTTGCTGATTTAATTTTATGCTAAAAAATAATATTAAAACTGATAATGATAAGTTCTGGCCATTCCTCCCCCCTCACTTTTGAAATGATGGCTAGGCCCTTGTGTCTTCCTCAGTGGAAATGCCATAGATGTGCTCTGTTCTGATGTCAGGTACAGTCACTGGAGATAAAAACATGCCCGCCTAAAAATGTCTTGTGTGCTCAATCAAAGCCTGCTTCCAAAACAGCGACGAGTGATCGCTCCATCCAGAGAAAGCTGGACTTATTGATGTGTGACTTTGTGTAAGAGGTGACCGGATCTCCCAGACTGGTGAACGTGAGTGTGGCTGCCGTGTGTAGCCGACTCATGTCACCACACAGTGACTCCTGGGTCCTGAAGTTCAACCAGTTACCGCTGAGCACCATTTGGAGCTGTCAACATGTGATGCTGCCCAGTTCAGCATGGCACATTTCACATCACTGAATTTGATTCAGCAGCATAGGAAGTTCACAACCTCTGTTTTTGTCCCACTGTAGAATTTCACAAAAAAAAAACTCAAAGTGGATTTTTTCTAAGGTTTTCACCGTTAAAGTGAAGTAGATCTGAACCTAATAATTCAGGTAGCACTTTACATTTGACTTATGAGAAGTGTACTTATGTGGCTACTTCATAATCTGTTACTAACTGATAGAAAATACCTCTTGATCATTATGTCACAGTTGATACATTCATCACCTCTCTGATGGTAATTTAAACATGAACACTAACTACAATGGCTACGTTTGTTCCTCCATTGTGCAACACCTTGAGGAAGACCTGTGGCTTACCTCCTCATTATGTAAATATTAATCATTACTCTGTACTTATTGTTACTTCATTACAGTAAAGTGTCAGCAAAGTAGTGCATTTTTACATCCTATAATTCCTGATTAAGAGATGGATGGTTGCTGTTGTCACAACATATCATATACTGGCATAATCTGGCATAAACACTTTATTATTTTTTGAAGATGGAAGAAGAAGCTATCTTGCAGTATAAACAGCAAAATATTTCATACTTCAGAAAGCTTAATTCCATGGTGCATTTCATTGTGTACCTTTAATTTGTAGATGGGATCACTGATGAATCTCAATGAAAGGGCAGACGCACAAGCATTTTACATTTTTCGCCTTGACAGGGTACATACATGCCACTGTGCAAAATTAACTGTATATATGTTTTTCAAAGCAGATATTGAAAACTTTCTCAGCAGGGGAGCTTCATGCCCTGGACAGCCCTAGCATTTTTTTTTAATACTACCCTTTTGAAATTCATTGCTTTAGGATTTCTGCTTTGTTATACAGATCATAACAAAAAGAGACAGAGAAGATAAGATGAAGTGCTCTTTGGATTTGATCTCAAGATGGTGCACTTGCATGGCAGCCACCTCCCGACTGAACCACAAGACAGGCCACATCCTAGATTGTCTCTGGATTTGCTGGTAAAGGGCATCTTCTAGATTCTAGAGGATGCCCTGTAAGGGAAAATGTGTCCCCGTCTCTTTCAGAGTCTGTGCACACCACTGCCATGAATAAGATCATCTGAAGGAGTTTAACCTTGCCGCAGTATTGTCTGGCCTCTTTGTCACGTTCACACTCCTGTTTGGGCCATTGTTGCCCACTGAAAACACTTAACCTGGCTGTGCTCCTCACTCTTCTGTCTGTGAAAGAAAAAAAAAATGAGAGCAGTGTTCAGCTCAGCAGACAATTACATTCACTGCTGTTTGTCATGATCGAGTGGTGATACAGACTTGTGGCAATAACAAAAATTCAATTACAGTTTCTACCCTCAAGTCTTACCAGGGATTATTTAGATAAAAGAAACAGAGGTAAACAAAAAATTGTTTACCTCACTTGAGAATATGAAGTTGAATATCGAGTTAAAGAGTTAATACCTTCCATAATCTACAGTATATGTGGCAGGGTTTTTGTTTGTTTGTTTGATTGTTTGTTGGTTTTTTGTTTTTTGTTTTTTTTTACTATTTTACTGTTTTTACCCAGGAATGCATAAAACAGTGGCTCAGGAGGCAAAACATGATGAAATACTTCCTCTTAACTTGTCAGTGTAGGTGTATCCCTCTATATAACCTTTGCCCAAAACTGAATATTACCAGAAAGAGACTCACATAGCATAATTGCTCAAAATGACAAATTTGTGAGGACACACATTTAAGCGTTCAGTCAAGCTCCAAAAGATGTTTGTCAAGTTGCAATTGCATCTGGGCATTTTTGAAATATGAGTGCTCGAGAATAATGAGGTAATCTGCAAGCCCTTCATCAAGCTTGCAGATAGTGAAGGGTTGAAATGAAATGAAATGAAACTGGAGTCGTCCCCTCCCTGTCTCTCATCTTCCTGTCAGTCATTGTCCCATTGAACAATAGCACGGCAGAATGAAGGATGGCTCCACGGTGGGGATAAACAAGCCTGTAATCCCGCTCTCCTCCCTGCTCTGCCTCGTCTCTGCAGTATAAATGGAAATCTGTGGGCGAAGCTGCACACGGGCCGGCCCCTACTTAACTAATATGATTAAGCACCAGTGGGCGGAAGCAGCATCTGTGTCGTCACAGGCCGAGGAAACAAACTCATCTTCAAAACCGTTTTTTATGGTGAACTTTGAAAGTGATGCACCCAGTATTGCAAAACAACGCACAATGTCACACATTTAATCAAAAAAATACATCAGCAAAAGTCCCCACGTTTTAAAAATAGAGAGAAAACAGGCCATCTGCCTCTTAGCATGGTGGAGCAGGGAGGATTTAATCCAGATTATAGCCGAGGCAAAACTCTGTGTGTGTGTGTGTGTTGTTGTTGTTTTGTTTTTTTTTCATCTCATGCTTATCGTCAGTGTGTCCTTGGCTACACAGGCAAGCAGCAGGTTAGCTAGAGAGCTACCATTGGATTTGACAGCCTTAGGGACCCAAACCGGAGGGCGCCATAAGTGGAGCAACTTGACTTTTGTGTGTAAAAGTATTTTCCCGTAAGGAAGGATGGCTTTCTTGATCAAGAGTATGATTGGTAACCCACTGTCAGGAATGGGCCTTGGTGGTGGAGGTGACAAGGAAGAGGAGGCCACCCCCTCAGACCCAGCCAAAGCAGCAGGGATGACACGCGAGGAGTATGAGGAGTACCAAAAACAGTTGGTAGAGGAGAAGTAAGTAGTAACCCGGACAGCACTCCATTTTGTTATGGTGCCATTTGTCAGTGGAGGCTGGCTGAGCTGCAGAATGTGCAGCGTACCAATCTGACCTTGACCAGCCAATACCCATTTCACCACAACCTTTAACAATGTTAAAACTGATCTTTTATTTTACTTTAATTTTTTTTTATTTTCTTCTTTCTTTTTTCATCTGCATTTAACTTTTTTTTGCGTCACAGCTAGGCTTGATTTAAATTTCCATTTGTATTTTGTTGAAGTTTCACCGAGAATGCAATATTCTCTGTTGCTCAAGGTCAGAGCAGATATACCACCACGCTGCATCATTTTCCAGAATGTTCTGCAAAATTTGGGAAACATCCAGTCAAGCCAACGGTCATGCAATCGGATCAGTCTGATAAATTATTTTCCCATCAATCCTCTGTTCTCGCAAAAGGAAATGCTACAGATGCTTATATGGAGTGAGTTTCTAGCAATAACCAATGTCAAATATGCAATCAAAATGTCAAATACTTAGCACAGCAAAAATGCATACAACTTTACCATATTTATAACTGACAAAACCTGACCATCAAAGGGCTGTAGGGGACTAAATGTTGCAATATTTACCCCAAGATAATAAAAACCAATCTAGAATCCCAGATCCTTGGTAATGTGAAAGAAAACAATTAATTAACGATTATATTTCAGTGTTTGTACATTCTTGCAGGATAAAATCAAATACTTGAGTTTTCACTTTTCAAAAATATTTTGAAAAATAGCTCATTGCTGCTGTAGTTTTTTGACATCCATGCAGGATCCAGCAGAACCAGATAGTGAAGTCCTTTAACATGAACAGCAGGTCATTTTGTCTCATCCACCATACCAGTGCTGCTGCAAAAGGGTGTGGTCACTTTTTCCTGTGCAGAGTTCCTTTCACTGCGATACAAGTGCAAGTGATGAAATGTACACCATGCAACATGAGTTATAGTGCTATTTTATATCAAATATATTTAGATTTGGCTGGAAAATACAACATCATTATCAAATCACACTGTCCACCTTACTTTGATTATATTTTGAGAATTGTGGGAAAAGCACTCTTTTCCGAATGTGAATTTTAACATTTATAATCCACAGAAGATTGCTTTCCGCCAAGCAGACTCAGTCAGCATGAATTGCATAACAAGATTTGTCCAGCCTCGACTCTGCTGTTTGTGGAATGAATTCATTTGTTGGCAAAATGACAATGTCCTGCAAAAACTGTAATTTCCAGCTGCAAGTATTCAGATGTGCAACTGTAGCTTGTGCTGCACACAGAATTTGTGCTTTGAAACAAACTGAGTAGGAGGTGAGGTACTACATGCTGAAATTTAAAAAATGTACACAAATACACAATCAGTCTGTTTGGATATACTGTTGTCAGCTCTACTGTCTCACTACTGAGCAAGCTGTGGTGTCTTGGCCTAGTCTCAAATCTACTTCACTCTATCCGGCCTAATAATCCCAGTCTTTAATTGGCTAAGGGGAAAATGCATTAAGTCTCTCCTTGAAAATAAGTCAAAATACAGTCTTTCATTCTGAAAAAAAGTGACTGGATTACAGACATGTTTATTAAATAGGATTTGAAGCAGGTTTAAAAGGGAAAGAAGAATCTCAGTTTGAGATTAGAGATTAAAAAAAATATTTGACATGTATTGAAATAATGATTTGTCATAGGTGTTGCGATGCGATGCGATGTCGACATTGCTAATAATAACATCATGATAATTTGTTTGTGTAAGTCAGAATACAGTCACAGTGTAACTTTCATATTTTATAAATCAAAAGGAGGTAAAATAATAAGGAGTGTTGTGTATTACATAACAGATTACTGCTACAGATTACAGTTTTAAGTAAATAAAAGGCCTAAATAATGGATTATATTTAGTGTCCTCTGCAACTCTGTGAAATAACCCTGTTAAAAATGAAATCCTTCGGGCCGCCCAAACCCATGAAGCTCATTTCAGAAGTAACAAGACACTTCCAACACATCCACAAACGGCTCTGCAAAATATATTTCAGATTCCGTGAAACGTGACCGAGTCCCATGGCTTTACTTCCAAAATATCTCAGCCTGACGATGTGACATGGTTCTCCGCTTTAATGACGCAGAGTATCACAGAGTTGTAGACGACTTTGTGATGAAAATACATTGTTGAATCATGACCATGTTGTTTATCCAGTTTCACTGCTTATATGCCATCTCTGTCTGTAAAAATGTTTATTATATATACCAAGGTTGGTGTGGAGAGAAGAAAAATGTAAGAAGTCACAAGGACACAATATTTTTATAGATGATAATGAATCAAAGCCGCTGATAAACTGATGCTCCACTGATGATCCGACACAATCGAGCAAATTCAGCCCCACATCTGTACCAAGTTTCAAATTGCATGATGTGAAATGTGGATTACCATGCAACTCCATTTCCATGACATGGAATAACTTTGCACGCCCTTATAGTCTAGCATGACGATACATCTTTTAATGTTGATTATGATATGTGGAATATGACCGTGACTGTGACATGCACTATACACGTGCATGCATGGACAAATAAAATAACAAACTTTGACAAACAAGAGCTCAAGAGCGCTGATTTTTTAAATTGCTGCTTACCGAAAAAACAGTCATTGAGATTTAATAGTGTAGACATGGCTGGCTTGTGTTTACCCAAATGTCATTAACATCCAGATCACTGCTCTCTCTTGTATTTTCTTGTTCCTTTGTATTCTTAAGCAAAAGCATTAAAAGCAGTCATTTTCATTGTGTATTTAGTGTAGCCCAGTTGGGAAATTCTCATGACTTACAGCAAACATCACTGTGCTAATAATGTTTATTATTTCTGTATTTCAGGATGGAAAGAGATGCAGATTTCTTGCACAAGAAGGCAGAGAGGGCCACACTCAGGGTGTGCCTTAGAGAAAAGTACAGGCTCCCAAAGGTAAATATGTGGTCACATTTAGAAATTTGTATAGTTACATTTTTCAGTGACTTTAATGCCCTAAGCATCATGACAGACACTTTAACACTCTCCTTAGCTGAAACACAGCAGCAGTGTGGTTTAGTGAATCTGATTCTTAACCCTAACTCTAAAGTCAGCTGCAGAACAAGCAGCTGAAATGCAGATGATGTGTTGAAATTTGCCTTCTGTGTACTCCTTTCTTCGCTGATGGGTAGCACATTCACGATCTGATCACTGACCTAAGTGTCTTTTAAACCTCGCCGTGCCTGAGCGGGCAGAGAGAGGAACAACAAATAGCTTCTTCACGCTTAGTTGAAGTCAGCTTGATCCGTTCAGCAGGAAAACTTGGCAGGTCTCGCTGGACAGCAGGATGTGGAAAGCATGCCAGCAGATTAGGGAGCAAGATGTTCAATAAAGGTCCTGAAGACTTCACGTGTCCCATATTGCACCTTGAGTCTTAACAAAGCCAAATGCCACTGAGCAGGTGTCCAAGGCTCATTAGGGAATGTGAGGCCGGGTGAACTGGGTTTGAGAAGGGACCGCATCGACTCTAGTGGACGTAAAACTGGTCGATTCCAGGATTTTTACAGATTCTTACATTGTGGAAAAGTATAATTAGCTGCAATGGAAGAAGCAAAAAAGGTATGTTTGGAGTTTTAAACCTTCTTGGGGTCTCTCATAAGAGTGATCCTTTAAATCCCATAAGCCAGTCTAACGGTGGAGCTCGTCATGAATAAGACGTTTTTTTCTTCTTACTGTAAAAGGACAAAAGCCTGTGAATAGTGAGTTGTCTAATACCATGACTTTCATTAAAGTGAATGCTGTGGTAACCATGGTTGCTGCAGGTATTTCTCACCGTCGCATTCGACAGACACTCAGTTGTTCAGTTTTCTCCTGTAGACAATGGGCGCACTTCCTTTTTTCTAATTGCCTTTTAAAATGAAACCAAACATTTTTCCTTGAGGACAATGGCAGTGGAACATATGAATAAATCTAATTACTTTCCTTAATTGGTGTTTTGCACTGAATGTCGGCTTGAAAAGATATATGACAAAGGATACCGTGTGGGTGTTTGTGTGTTTTCATCACGGCAACCTTGAGTGCCAAAAGAAAAATAAAGATATAAGAAGCCTTAAGTTACCTGGCTCTGCTCTGACTGATCTATATGACCCGTGGTGGAGGTCGAGAACATGAATACACTTATTGAGGGTGATTCGAAGGTATTTAGCAATGTTTCCAACGTGGCAGGTATTTCTGTAGAAAAGAGAAGTTGATGCTGGTAGTCTAATGGCATTAGGGTCTCGTGCAACGTTACAGAAGATTCAGAGCGGAGAGGCTAAGGCTGGTCTCAGATAATCCCACAGATTTAAATAGTCACAGTAAAGGCTGTTTTTCAGAGGTTTACTGATTAGTTTACGGTCAAAAGTCATTGAAGGAAATGAAGATGCAGAGTCAGACGGAGAATCATCCCTGCCTGACCAAAACCTAGAAAATGCAATGAAGAATATCCAGTACAATGAAATCACTTGAACGTGGATTAAACTAGATTCTGGAGTCTATAATTATCTGGCTGTTTGCTTGTTTGTTTATTTAGTTGATTGGTTGATTAGTTGTTTGGCTGTAAACTGATTTTTTTTTCCAAAGTTCAGCCATGCCTGATGTGAGGAAAATGATTAGACCATGTTACAACAACAGCAAAATGAAAGTGAAGCGGTGATATGGCCGCAACAGTCAGAAAGTCTGTCAAATGTGAGACCAGCACTGACGTGAGTTTTTTTTTTTTGTTGTTGTTGTTGTTTTTTATGACCAAGCAGGCAGACAACACGATAATCCCATCAAAAGCTTTCATGCCAGCACTTTAAGTTGTTCACTTCTGAAAATTGATCATTCAGGTTATCCATGATGGACAACCCATGTGATAAACAGGGGGAACAAAATGTGCTGCACAGAAAGTCCCAAAAGTCTGTCCTTGATGTCAGCATGCAGCAGCGTTTGAATTTAACCCTTTACATGAGAATTCAATTCAATTCAATTCAAACAACTTTATTGATCCCACAGGGGGGCAATTGAAGGCAAAGGCAAATCACATAACTCTTCCAAATGTGACTTTTTTTGATCAAACACTCTCTTTAAACATAAGATCTGACTTACAGATGTTAAAACCACCACCCTACCCCATGACGTAAACCAAGAAACTGCATTCTCATTTTTTTTACACACATCATTCTTTTCTTTGACTTAGACAAGACTGATCTTAGTAACAAACTCACTGCAATAGTCCAGCTGTAAGACTCACAAAAACAGTTCTATATTCTACACTTATTTGTAATGATTTTGGTACAAATTCAAATTCATATGTGTACATATAAATGCAGATGATGCAGAGATTAAATGATCAGAAACTGCTTTATCTTTCTCTGTTCAGGCCTAAAAATGAATTGGACGTCTTCTCTAGCTATCCAGGAGAGGTGGTAGTTGTGTTTGGTGTTGCTCCTACAATACTGCAAGTAACATTATAGTAATATTACAGTGGCAATAAAATTATAATAATAACATAGTAAAAAAGTAACATTATCAGTCAAAGAAAACATTACGCAGTGAGGCCAGACTTTCAATATAAAAATCAGGTTAAATAATGTAAGCTATACTGTTGTAAGTGTGGAAGATATCTTTCTATCTAAGTTTTTCTCGCTTCTGTCATCCACAGAGCGAGCAGGATGAGAACATGATTGAGATGGCTGGGGATGACGTGGACGTGCCGGAGGAGCTCCTCAAGATGGTGGACGAAGACGCCACAGAGGAGGAGGGCAAGGACTCCCTCATGGGCCAGATACAGAACTTGCAGAACATGGACATGGACCAGCTCAAGGAGAAGGCCTCAGCCACCGTCACCGAGCTGAAGAGCAAGGCGGAGGAGAAGTGCAGCGTCATGTGAGCGGGCAGAGGCGGTGTCCAGCTAACGCAGAAGGAAAAGAAAGGAAAGGGGATGTAACACAAAGAAAACACACAATTCCAACCCTTTCTGGGAATGTACAGGCCACGATGTGTTAAAATAAAAATTAAAAAAAAAAGGCTGGGATTCAGATAGCATGCCTACCAAGGTATTTACTTTCAACATAAACACTTAAAAAGGCAAATAATCATCCTGCTGCAAAACCTTTAGCACTGCTGCACTAAAGCATTATCAGATTATTGCTGACACATTGCACCTACTCCCACAGAGGGTGCAGCTGCTTCTCTGTTACTGTATTTGGAAAGTAATTTACAGCTTATCATGGCAATCTTCTAACAATTTCACAAGTGAATCACATCCTGGGTGCCCCGTCACTCCCTCATGGCCGTTTCTGTTAGAGAAGTGATCCCGTCCACAGAGCGCCAGGCCTGATTTTCCCGGGACATTCCTAACCGAGGCATATTGTTTATCTCTCTCCACAGCTCTCTCATACGGTCAGAATGCACAAAATGTTCAAAAATGCATCATATACTTGCTTTTTTCTTTTCTTTTTCTTTTTTTTTTTGAAAGTGAGACAGTTCAGTCTTGTAAAAATGAGTCGCTCATTCAGAAACGATAAACACGGTTTTTAAAAGCAAGCCCCGGTAAAAGAAAAAAAAACAACAAAAAACACATGATCCCGTCTAAGTTACTTGTTTCAATAGCCTCTCTCCTCTCTCCTTTTGATTTGTTGATGTTATTCTAGAGTTTTTGTATGTCGTGTCTGAAAAAATGATGATATTTATTAGATGTTTTTGTTTTCTTTCTATGTTATTACAAGACTGACAGTCCACACATGGTTTCACTTCCAACAATTGTCAATAAAATGTGTACATGTTTTGCAGACGACTCCACACATCTTTTACACAACAGTTGACTCAGACAGAGATTACATATTTGCAGATTTGCACAAATGAGAATTTGGAAATACTGGACACCCATACAGTACAAACAGTACATAAATACTGAGAAAATAAATGGAAGTACTTCAAACTGAGAATATAAATGGATTGTTAAAATAAAGTTGTCTACTGAACACATTCAGTTTGTCAGCTTGTGTTATGATGTTCTTGGTGGTATTGATCATATGTGTCTTCTCCACGAACATGTTGCTTCAGGCTTTTATTTGTCTTCAGTAAGCTTAATGTGCAACTCTGTTATTATTACTTACATTATTACTTACATTCACTTACATTCATGTGTGTAGGAGGAAGGAACAAACAGGCCACACTCAAGGTATTTACCTCTTGACATACATTCAGTTGTAAAGCCTGCATCAGTGTTTATTATGAACAACATCCTGGATAACGCACTAATCTGTGAATCTTACACAATTACAGAAAGACTGGTGACGATTGAGTGAAAAATTCACCTAAACCGAAAATTCAGAGAAACTTGTGTTGCACAGCCATCACATATAAAGCTTACAGGCAAGTGAAGTCCTGCACAGAGGGCTGATAAAGTGAACAAAGAAATGGGTGTTAATTTAATTGGGCATTATTCAAACACATGTTACAGATGATTAAGCAGAAGGGGGGAAGGAAGGATCTTCAGTGTTTGGAGTTTCAGTTCAACCCAAGTTTAAAGGGCTGTGGATTTGTAAGATTTGGAGATTACTGGCTAATAGGATCAGCACAGCCAAGGTTGTCAGCCTGTGCCCTCTCTCTCTCTCTCTCTCTCTCTGTGTGTGTGTGTGTGTGTGTGTGTGTGTGTGTGTGTGTCTCACTGCAAATGAGGGTATCACAGCACAAATTTAAATCTAACTCAATATCTGAAATCTCATAAACCAATATACTGCTCTTGCATAATTTGTAGTTTTTCTTCTGCATTCCTTTTACAACTGTTCCATAGGAGCTGAGGCGCCGAGCAAGGTTACTGTCACTGCCTTACAATGTTCCTCCTCACTTCAGGAACAAAGGAATCAAAAAGTCACCACGCAAGACATATTTGAGGAGTCTCTGAGAAAGATCCCTCGGCTGTTTCTTTTTTGATTTTTCAAAAATGAGTGTGAGACAGCTTAACTTGGAATTAAAGGGTCAATAATTCAGATTTTAACTGGCCCATTGCAGAAAATAATGCTGATATGATATAGCTGTGGGATGCTGATCACTTCCACTGAGTCAGTGATGACTTTGCCAGCGCTCAGCCCTGAGACCACTAACACCCTGAGAGAGGGACGGTCTCTCCATATTGTTGCACTTCCTACAGGTCACCAATAGAGGGTGATAATAATGTGAAGAACCTTACCAGTGTTTGTGTATGTTTTATCCTGCTGTTTTATCACATTTTCTATACTGCACACATATCCTACATTACCACCAGCCAGATTTTTAACCTTGCTCCTAGGTTTACAGGCATTGAAACAGTATTTTTTAGGAACTATTTCCTGGCAGAGATGTACATTCTGTTGTCTGGGCTTCTGAGTGCCACAGACAGTAGTAGTGTATTTGGATGCACCTGAAAAATGAATGTCCTATTTGTTAGTTAGCAAGACTAAAGACCATAGTTTCTTTAAAGCAACAAGCAAATGAAGCAGGGTTGATTTTCCCACCAAATAGCATTTGAATGCAGTGTTTTTTGGCAGTGAACCAGAAGACATGCAAATCATTGTGGCCGTTCAACTACATTACCATGCAGTGATAACTTTGACAGAAGTAAATCCATGCAGGATTTTCTGTCTCAAGCCAGTTTGATGTCTCTGCAAGTTTTGCAGAGCACTGGAATGAATGGCAATAAATGGCTGCCAGGAAGGTTAAAAAAAAAAAAAAAAATCATTCAAAGATCCAAAACAGCGAGTTATTCTTTGGAGAAGTGGTCAGTGGTAATGTAAAGTATTTGGAATTGTAGTTTATCAGCTAAACTGTGCAAACCTGATACTTTAAGGCACCAATCTGTAATGTCAATATGACACCCTCTGTGAAAACCATAGTAAGGGTTTCATTCAAACGGACTCGATTCAAGACATTATGTCACTCTCAGGATAAGTGACTGAGCTGTCCCACACACATTCGCACACACAGATTCAGCTGACAGCTTGCTTAGTTGCTCTCACAGATGTTCGCACATCCCTCGAGGACTCTGACTTTGCAAAGTATGCGAGAGCAAAAAATGGTTTTACATTATCTCAAGAAATCTGCACGAAACGTCTTCTCGGGCTTGTATGCTGTTTATTAGAACTGCGGGCACAATCCTTTACAAGGCACATCATACATATGCAGAGGCTTCAGCCTATAGAGACGACTCTCAAGGCCAACTGGCAGCTGAGCATGGAGCTTATGAGAAAGAAAACCTGTGTTCAGCTATTTCCACAGGACTTTGGATTCAGCCAAAACATAACTGACATTTTAACAATCAAATGAATTCGATTCTTATTCTGGTGAGACAGATCGGGCCAAGAACCTTTTAAGATGTGCTGTCTAGAAGAGCCACTGCACCCAGCGCTCAACGTATTATGAGTCTTGTAATAATACTTCCTCCAGTCCTCTCTCTCTCTATATATGTATATTTATTTTTCTATCTTTTAATTTGCCTATCAGACATTATCTATCAAATGTTAGCTTTGCTTTCTAAAACAACCACCCTCCATATGCAGTAAAAAGTGTCCAAACAGCTTGAAGTTTGCCTCTCTCTCTCTCTCTCTCCCTCTCTCTCTCTCTCTCTCTCTCTCTCTGTGTGTGTGTGTGTGTGTGTGTGTGTGTGTGTGTGTGTTAGACAAACAAAGGAGAATGTCACCTTCTGTAATTAGGAAAAGCTAAATAGTTTTAGGGGTTTTAACTCCTTTGAGTAAAATAATGTAATCCCCTTAAGCAGTTGGTGGACTAAGGATTACCAAACTGCAGTCACTGTGGTAATTGTTAAGTGTTAGATATTCATGTTTATTCAGTGTTTGGCTGTTCTGGATCTTATTTGAGTTCCTCAAGCAGTCAAAGGAATTCTGTCCTCATAGTTTTAAACACAAGTGTCTCTGCTACCTGTCTAATCTTAATACAAAATAATTTATTTAATGGCACAACGATGGTGAGCATATTCTACGTCTGTGTCAGTTTCTTTTATAAAATATGTGAAAATGTCTGTACTTCAAAGTTTTTCAATACTTCATGAACTTAAAAACTTTAAGATTTTTTGTTTTATTTCTTTATTTTTATCGTGTTTTCTGTCAAAAGCATCGACAAAATACTTGCTCCAATGAGGAATCTGAGCGACTGCGCCTTGTCAGTCCGTGAAGTCTGTGCTACATTCACAGTGCGATCTCACAGGAATACAAATAATATCAATATTCAAATAAAGGCGAAATTCTCATCGTTTCGGCAATAATGTCTTGACGCTTTGATTAAATATTAAGCTGTCATCTTGCAATCCCTGTCCTGACCAGAAATCTTGTAATTATGATTTTGTTCTACCTTAATCTGTAGGCCTAATCTTCAGCCCGTTCCTCTTTTTTTTCCACAGGCTAACACGAACATGACATCTGGAGGAGGGGAAAGATGGTTTTAAGATTTATGTAAGTAGGTTTAGAGCCAGCACTGACTGTTGTTCGGCGGTGCACTTGAGATGGGGAAGAGTTAGGGAGGGTCTGCACCGGTGCCTCGGCGCACAGCTCCACAAAGTAGAGTTACCCCTAAATCCAGGGCAAATCCCCGGGACGTCCCCTCTCTGACGTGCAGTGGGGGTGCCACAGGAGTGGGGGGTCTTACACCAGGGTCTACTTTAAAAGCCCCTTGTGAAGATGCGGCGGAATCACTGAGGAAGAGGAGTCTGGGAGGCTGACACTGGTCTTTTTTTTCTTCTTGCAATCATTTGTTGCAGATGTTTTGCGCAAGTTTTGGCAAGAGGCAAAAATCGCGCTTATTGGGATTTCAAAGTCTTCAGTAAACTTCAGTAAACGCGGGGACTGAGACCAGCGGCTTGAAAGCTCCACCTGAGAAGGAGTTGCTCTGTGTAATTTCAGCAGTCCTCTGACTTCACCAATCAATGTGGCTTCTTGGATCATCCTCCCAAGGTGTGATGGACGAGTCCCCTTCTGCACGGTTCGTCCAGAGTCCGGGGAACCAGTCCAGAGTCCACAGCATAGAGGCGATACTGGGATTTAAAGATGACAGCGTCTTCCACAGGGCAGCCTCCTACAGCGTGGCCGACAAGGCGCTGGGCAAAGAGACCGAGCGCAACGGGAACGTCATTGTAACCCCCATGAAGAAAGGCCATCACTCAGAAAGTTTTGACAGTGAGTACAAAAAATACAAAATAAATAAATAAATAAATAAAAATAAATCAGCTTATTTTATTTTTCTAAATCTCATCAAGCCTTTCTCACAGCGGTTTTATTTGAAATGACCATGGTGTCAGTTTGCCCACTTGTTTCATGGACACACTGCAAAAAATAAACAACATTGTCTATATCGTTTGCATTCATGCATTTTTAGTAGTTTCTTTTACACGTGAAAAAAAAAAAATCATTCATTAATTTTATTCCATTGCGAATCATCTTACAGTGAGAAATTTCTTAAGTATTTATTTTCCTGATACTGAGTGATCTATCTTATTTTGCCATGTTTCAAGTTAAGCTGCTGATTGGAATCCAGTGGAATTATTTTATCTTGCTGACTGATTTTTTTTTAAGTACTTGTTTTAAGAAAATATGCTGATTCAGTGCATGGAACGAAGTGATTTATCAATTAAAATGCTCATGTGTGCGGTGCAGGCTTCACGCACTTCACCCACAGACTCCAAATTGTAGTCTAATTCAAAATTGTCACTTGCTTTTGCGTTTTCTTTTTCTTTTTTTTTCCTCGGTGATCCTCAGGTCTGTGTTGTTCCAGCTCCTCTGAAGGTCCCGTCTGTCCCGACTCACCTGACGGAGACGGCAAACTGTCTGATGATGAGAACCCGAAGAAGAAGCACCGCCGGAACCGGACCACGTTCACCACCTTCCAGCTGCACGAACTGGAGAGAGCTTTCGAGAAGTCGCATTACCCAGATGTGTACAGCCGAGAGGAGCTGGCCCTGAAGGTCAGCCTGCCGGAGGTCCGTGTGCAGGTAAGGCTGTGCAGGCCCATCCCCGAAACAAGAAAACTCTTATTTTTATCTGACCTAAAAGAGAAACGTCATTTTCCCCGCTCGGGGCCGAGGATTCCGCCTCTTTCTCATGTCCATGTCTGTGCAGGCTGAGTGTAGGCCTCTAGGCAGTGATGTGCTGGTGAGAAAATAAAGTAAAATTAAATTAAATATGATCTGCATTCTGTCGTAAGCCATCACTTGCACCAGCAGGCCTGGCTGCAAACAAAAATAAATTAGGCTATAGGCCCATTTTTCTAAATATACAATTTTGCTCTGTGGCCCTTTTCAACACATTTCTTAATATAAGTTAACTTTAATACGTTTGATGCCACTCAGTAACCCATACAGTTTATAGTAATCTAATTAAATCGTGTACACACAAGTGAAGTGCTTAATTAGAAATTTTAGACGACGCTAAGATGAGCTTCATCAATTTAGTTATATTAATTTAGACATATTTCATCTTGTCCTGGACACACATTTTCTAGTTCAAGTTCATTACAGCCTGTAACCACTCTTAGAGTTTTTATAAAACATAAAAATGACAACGACACCCCCTGACCCAAACCTTGAGTTCCTGGTGAGGGAAAAAAATGCAACATTTATTTTTTTTTTTTTTTGGTATAGGCAAGCCTCTAATAGCCAACCCCAAATTCTTAAATTCACTGTCATAGTGGAATTTTTAATTTCTAATCTTATTTATTTGTCTGTATTTTAATCAAGAGAATCAGAGAGAGAAATCAAATTCAATTTGAATAATTTTTGGCATTTTATTTGATCAAAGTCCGAGAAATGTATCATGTCAAAAACACACTCAATACAACAATTATTATTTCATTATTGTGTTTATTGAACAAGTCATGATTAATAATAAAAAAAATACTTAGTAATATAGTAATAACATAAGTAAATGCATAGTGATTAGTTTGATTGCAGCAGTCATCACTGACCCAGTGCTTGTCATTCCCATGTCTACTACATTTCTAATAATTTAAATACTTTAACACAATAATGAAGTTTAGATGATACACTAAAATATATGTATATATGTATTCTGTCCTGTGATTTCAGGTGTGGTTTCAAAACCGACGGGCCAAGTGGCGACGGCAGGAGAAGCTGGAGGTGAGTTCCATCAAGCTCCAGGACACCCCCTCCTCTTTGCTGTCCTTCAGTCGGTCCCCCACCAGCTCCCTGGGCTCCGGGCTGCCGCTGGACCCCTGGCTCACCACACCGATCACCACCTCCACCTCCCTGCAGTCACTCCCCGGCTTCATCAGCGCTTCGCAGGGCCTCCCGGGCAGCTACACCCCTCCTCCACCTCCAGCCATGCCTCCTTCCTTGCCGGCCTCCTTCCTCAACGCCCCTGCCCTGGGACACGGCGCTCATCTGCCCCATATAGGCTCTATGTGCCCCCCGCCTCCAGCGTACCCGTGTTCAACCGATCCAAGGAACTCCAGTATCGCCTCACTGAGGATGAAGGCCAAGGAACATATCCAGTCTATTGGCAAGACTTGGTGAAGTGTGGAATTGTTTGAGGACAACTAGACACACAGACAGTGACTTCAGCCTCATGCTGATGGGATCATAACATTTTCTGGAATCTGTTTTTTTAACTGTGATTTTTTTTTGTTGTTCTTGTTGTTCTTTCGCTGAACTTTCAAAGAGTCAGAACCACTTCTGACATCCAGGATCAGAGGGATCGTGTCCACGTTTATGGCGGCTATCTGAAGACTGAAGCGCATGTGAAATCACTGTGAAGTGTTAAAGCTCTGTTTGTTGATAGATCATTGTCTTTTGGTGGCTTTTCCTCTTTGTTCATCTCTGCGAGCTGTTTTTCATTCCGTCATTTCAAATCCATTCAGCCCAGTCACATTTTTTATCCATGCTGTATTCTACTGCCAACATAACAAATGCAAAGTATCTATTTATTTTACTCCTGTAAACGCTCCTCATTTAGGTAATTGTTTATTCATTATTCTTCCCAGTTGGTTTTGACCCATTTATATGTTTTTCATCATAAGAAATTCATCGCCTGTGATTATTTTCTCTTCTTACTGTATGTAAATTTCATACAAATAACATAAAGATCTGATCAAATAACACAGCAGCTTTCTCTCAACTGGCTTTAAAACTCAGCTTTACTGAAAACAGTTCCTCAACTGAAGCCATTCTGTGTCACCATTTAAACTATTGCTCACATCTGAAAGGTATACATGGGAGTACTTTGTATGAATATTAAAGTAACTTTCAGCTTTGTGAATATGGTTGGTGGTAAAAAGGGGAATATGTTATATCAAAAACATCTGTTGTGAACATACAAAAATGCAACAACAATCATGACCTGGGGTTGATCCACCAACCTTAAATTTACATAAACATCTTTAAATCATTATTATAAATCATGTCTAAGTACAAACACACACACAACAGTACATGCCTGACAATAATAAAGAAAACAGGAACACAGCACCCCTTAGTGGTAGATTATGCAGCATTACACAACTGTCATGCTGTGGATTGAAGTATATATATACAAAAATTAAAAAAAAATCACTGATATGTGTGTGGTCATCACAAATCTCAAAAGCTTTCACATTTGAATTAATTTAAAATTATGTCAGAACAGTCATGACGAACAGCTTTGCATGCTCGCCGATGATCTTAAAATGGATTTATCTGTTTTTTGTTGCATTTAATGTAAGAGAAAAAAAGTAAGAATACATTGTGTTCCTCTTTGCGTCAACAGGTAGAGCATGGCATTAAAGACAGAGACAGAGGTAGGGGGTTGATTTCCACTGAACCCACAAACTCTACAAGTGAATGCTGGATAAAATAGCCGCCCATTATCTAGATTCTACAATATTTTCATACCACATAAATACCCAAATAATGCATCTTTTGTGAAAATGAGGTCTGTTACAAAATGGCCAAAGCTCAGACTGTTCTCTCATTTTAAAGGACATGTTTGCTTATGTCCTCCTCATTAACTCGTGTAAACTTTATCCTGTTTGCTGCTCGGGTCAGGTCTACAATGGTGGGGTGAAAGTGGTTTGTTCCTCTATTATTCACCATTCATCTGTGACAAATGAGGGTGGGGAACACAAGAGAAAACTGTCCAGGGGTTTGTTATAAAATAAAATAAAATAAAATAACATAACATAACACCAAATTAAACTCTTTCAGTTAGCGTTTCTCATAGTTTGCAACCCTTGATGGCTTAATATCAGAGAGACCGGGGGTTTAGGCCTACTTATAGTACAATTATGAGGCACTCATTTAACTTAGCATTTCCATTGTGTGACACTTCATACTTTTTAGAATAAGCAAAACGTTAATTATGATGCATTGTTAGGGGTAACACTAACCAATAGAGCAGTTACACCTGCAAAAAAACTTCTTATTTCCTTAAATTATTTCTGAGTGCACCAATTATTTAACACTCTGTAAGGAATCACTCATTGGAATGAGTACTTTTACTTACTTTACAATTTGCTGGTAGTAGTAGTAGTATACTTTTACTGAGCTAAGACTTTCTATTTTCCATTATGGTATCACAACATTTAAGTAAGAAAAGGATTTGAGTACTTTTTCCCTATATGATAAAGTATGTTCTCTATGCTTTATGCCAACCTTAAATAACTCAATACTCAAAAGTATTACTGCGAGTACCAATGGATCTTAACCTAAAGTTTTACACGCCATCTTGTGGAATGAATTGGCTACTGCAAATTTGAAGTGACATCCAAAAGAAGAGAATTAGCCCTTTTTTTCAAAGAAAATCAGCTGTGGAGTTGGACTGAAAAGTTCTGCGTCGAAGAGCACATGAGAAAGTGCTCTGGCACAAAAGCACAGCCAGACATCCATAATGCAAGTTATCACAAATTCCCAATTTATTCAGCATTCACAAACATATGTAACATATTCTGGTTGACCTGTAACCCAACAAAGTACATGGAAAGTGAAAAACAAGTACTGAAATTTTAAATTGATAAAATAACAGGCAATCAAATATTGGGTTTCCAAAGGATTCCAAAGACGCAAAGTCAATAAATAAAATATAAAATGTGATTAGACAGCAAAGATAATGGTGTGCCAAATGAAAAGGCCGATGTTGCTGCAGGGTGTGAAGTTTCTTGCATTCAGCTGGAGCCAGAGTCTCGCAGGTTCAAAACCAGCAGGAGGAGATCTGACATCTACAGCACAATGGAAGGAAACAGACAAATATCACATACCTATTAAATCATTCTCAAGAAAAATGGACAATGAAGTGCCAGGGTACAAGAGCTTCAAATCAATATTTCCAAGGATCTCTAGCAACAAATGGAAAAATATGACAGCAGAACTACACTGATCCATACATCCTCCTTTATGACTTGCCTTAACAAAATAAAATATCACTGACAGAAACTGGTGGCACAGATAAAGTGAAGGGAGGCAGGACGACCCGAAGGTACACTTTAATCAGATTACACACCTCTCTGAGATATTTGTCCCTGTCCTCCTCCAAGCCCCTGCTCCTGAGCACGTGCAGCCTGTCCGCAGTGTGCAGCGTCCGGCTGTGGCTCCTCAGGTGGGACAGTGCCCTTAAAACAGCTGGCATCAGCTCATATCGGTCCAGCACGTCGTTTCCCCCTCCTTCCAAAGGTGGTAGGTAGTCCCGATTGCTGTCTTGCAGTCCGGGCAAGTTCTCAATGCTCTTCTTCCCCATCAAATGGCCTGGTAATTTGCACAGAGGGGGGTGAGTAAGTACTGTTGTTCAAGGATCGATAATCAGCTGCAATCGATCTCCATCCTGTGTCACATTTGGCTTCAGCCAATGGGAGGCAATAATGAATCCGTGTAATTTGCAAATCCATTTAAATTGTAACAGCGCTGCCATCATTTCTTGTTCACGGCTGGATGGTTAAATATATCACCATGATAAATCTTTCTTCTACACAGAGGAAAGGAACTTCAGTAAGTTGTTTGGGTCTGTCCACCAAATGCTAAATAAATTAATAAATGGACCCAAAATTACATCAGTTCCTTATTCTTCTTCTTATTATTCTTATTCTTATTCTTATTCTTATTCTTATTCTTATTAGGCTGTTGTTGATGTTATATGTTTTCAAATCAGCAAGGATCCTGTGGCTTAACGCTGTTGTTCCATTACTTTCCACTATAACAAGGATTTCTAAAATTGTTCCCCTTGCCCTGATAAAATCTAATAATTGTCTATGATCATCCAACATGAATGAATGAATTAATGAATGCATGAATGTGTGAATATGTGAGTGAGTGCATGATCCGATCTAATGCACAAGTTTTTTGTTTTGTTTTTTCAAGTTTGACTTACCTACTGCCCAGTGATTGCCGCGTGGATACATTTTCCCACCAACTGCCGCAGGACCGTCCGAGCAGCGCACCGCACCCGTCACCGCAGCCAGAATCAGAACAGCTGGTAACACCTGCCTGCAGATCCACGAGCTGCAGGTGCAAACTTCGCCCATGTTCTCGGAGAAAGCCTTCCTGAAAGCGGCCAAATCGGTCGTGGTGAACCTGCTTAAAACAACTTCAAACAACTACAACCGCTGCGCCATAGTCGATTTTATTTATAGGCAATCAGTCTGCATCGCGGAAAAAAAACAACCTCAGTTTGGTGATGCCGAGCTGCTGCAGAAGTTACACTCCTGTCACGCTGGGAGCGATGTCTTGGATGGAAAACACTAGTGATGAAAGTTAAATGCCCCTCCTGATAGGCTGGGTCGTACGTCAGCAGTGTTTTTAAAAATACACCGCGGTGCAAGTACCAACATTAAAAAAAGAAAAGGTATGGCGACAAATTATGATCAATAGCAGCTGATTATTGTTGCTCCACTTGGTATTGTTTGCCCAGAGATTACACAGTTATCACAGCGGGTGTCAACGTCATTTCATTATGGTGCACATGATTTTAGAATAATTGCTTCCCTCTCTTCAAGCAGGTGGCAATATGGGGTACAATTATCCCTCATGTGATTTATGTGTGGTATTCAGAATAGAATGGAATAGAATAGATCAGACTTTTATTGGTGCAGATTATTCTGATACTGTGAATGGTTTCTCTGCATGCTGCAAGCTCACATCCCAAAGGTTTGACCTGTTCAGACCACCAGCTGCACCGCTGTTTGTTTTTGTGCAGCTCAGTCTCACACTGCAGCTCAGTCTCACAAGCAGGCAGCTTGTCCTTGCTGTATTGTGAAGCTCACATTGTCTTCAGAATCAAGGAAATGACGCAGAGGTCAAATTCAATAGGGAAACACAAATGAAAGAAAATGCTATGAATGTTTTTATTTTCTTTCCTTGCAGACACTATCTGTTTTGTCCTATGTGGAGAGAATTTGGCAATCCACTGTGCTCCAGTGTTTTGTATTGCAGAGTCCTTGTCTTTTGTCAGTACAATTTATTATTGATTTGTTCCTCTGGAAAGATCAACAACATAATTTAAGCAAGCTTTAAACACAGTCTGTCACTTACGTACATATGACTGTGTCAAATTCTCATACCTGAATGATCCCATTCATCAGTTTATTGACATTACAGATTGTCAGAGAAGAAGAATAGGTGAAGACAGATAATGAATCCACCCACTTGTTATTGCAGGTAGGCAACATTTTCTGTTGAACGGATTGTTTCATCTAAAGCATATTGATGGGTCCAGCTCATAATTTACCACATCTTCATCCACTGATGACGTTAATGAAACAAGAGTGAGTCTTATTAGTCACCTGTGGTTAAAGGACAGCGACAGATGGGCTACACAATGGAGTGGCAGCTGGAGCGTTTTCTAGATAATTCTGCATGCAAGCAATTCAAGCACATATGATTATGTGCCATGGAAATGTCCTGACAAGTTACAAAATCAGAGGTACATATAGATTCTCTTCATAAATATTGTTATAAAGACCACTTTTTCCAAAAAGTCACAACATTGGTACTGTGACAAAATCATTCTAATGATGAGAATAAAAGCCAGTATTGAATATTATTGAAGTTAATAGATATCCCGAGCCCTTTTCTTAAAAAAAAAAAAAAAAAAAAAAAAAACAAGGGCGTAATAATCACCAGTTTTTCCAAAATATAAAGTAAGGATCAATAAATGACTAAAATGGCGTTTTGGAATGCAACCCTTCTAATAGCAAAGTCTTTGAGTCATCACAGTTGGTTATCTCATTAAGTATGTAACATTGGACAGCTGGTAATTACAAGTTTTGGATGAAAAATGTGAAACAGATAGTCTTGTAGCCTTTATTCTATTAGCGCTGAAAGACACCCACACAAGGAAAATTTAATTATTTATTATTTTCAGGGGATTATTAGTCTGAAATGTAACACACTCTTGACAGATTTCCATCAAAGAGAAGTGAGGCCCATCTTAACTCCAGCTTGGAAATCCTGGTTCATTCCAGCAGAGCACCAGCAGGTGGCACTGTAGCGTGAATTTCAGAGGCACATCAGCCAACAGGTTTAAACAATTGAAGGTTGTTACTGCAGTAATAATTTCAAACTTTTAAGCTTTCCATAGGCATATTTATCTGTGTCATTATATTATGTGAAAAGACTATAAGCCTAACTGTTAAGTCCATAACAATACAAAGACACACTCACAGCAAACTAAAAAATAATAGATAGATAGATAGATAGATAGATAGATAGATAGATAGATAGATAGATAGATAGATAGACAAACAAATGAATAATTTACAGACTGACTGATCGGACATTTGCTCATGCTCATTTCACATCTTCTATATAAAGCTACCCATGCAAAAATATCTATCTATATCTATGTGAGCAGTGATAATGATATTCTGTCTACCACTTATCCATCCTATTTACAACAAAATGAAGATCAACAATGACGCAGCCAGTGACTGACCAGGTGATGGTGTCAGAACTGAGAAAGCACAGGGTTTCTGAAAAGTAAAATTGGACCATTTAAGTGTCTCAGCAGTGAGTATCAATAAAAGAGAACAAGTGGTTATTATGTTTCCTTTTATATAACTAAACACCTAGCAGGTTCAGTGACCTCAAAGGTAAACAACAGATTAAATACAATATCAGTGTTTTTGCTCTCGTTCAAGCACGACCTGTGTCACTTAAGCAGAGCTGAGTTGCCATGACGGACTCACTGAAAACAACAAAAGTGACACAGGTACCGACTGCATAACAACATATCAGAACACTTGTAAATCAACTCTGTTGTTTTGATACAGCATGTGTCTCTAATCCAGCAGTCTATCAACCACTTGTTTTTCAGGATATGTTTCACCAAGGTCATTTAAGAGCAAATAAGAGCAAATTCCTTTTTGGCCATGCCTGCACAACAGGTCTGAATGAGGTCTAAATCCAATTTCACAGAAAGAGAAACACAGAGAGAATGAAAAAACTTAAAAATGGGAACGCAGTGCTCTAGTGAAGTTGTGATACAACCCATCTTGGAATGACATTGTGGGTAGAAGATATTTCTGTGACTGAGACACTGGGATGAATTCACACTTTTAGATCCAACCCAAGGCTTTACATTTCTACAAAAAGGAATATTTCATGTACTTTACACCATAATGTAACTTAATCATAGCCATTATTTAATTAAAAAAATGTGAGCATGAAATGCATGTGATGGCATAACAACAGCCTCTGAGTGAGATTTTCTTACATGCACTTAAAATGACAATGTTAAGCTTGTAGCTTGTGAATATGATGGTTTAGTACAGAAAATTGTGTCTACTTGATGATTAAGGTTTTAGCAGTTCCTGTTTGTGGTTTACTGTCGACCAAAATGGAGGCAGCATGTGACGTCACGTGACTCTGGGACTATGTTAGGGGTGGGGAGCACAGCAACCTCAGCCTCCTCCTCTCCTGCACTGAATCTATCACACAGCAGGAGTCACAATGAAGGCCTTTGACAATATATATACATATATGCACATTTTCAACTGCCAGTAGTATTGCAGTGTATGAAATGCAGTGGTGTTGTCTGACAAATAAATCTGGCGTGTTCCTTTCCATATGCTGCAGTATTCATGGCTGCCTTTGACAGGGCTATTTTTCATGTCTGCCAGATCTATCAAGAACTGGTGTCAGGCCACAGAGAGACAGCCTGCTGAAAGCCTCTCTCTGCAGGCTCCCAGGTAGGTTATGGAATATTTGATTTGTTTGTGTTTTGTTTAGCGAGGCAGGGAATGGTGAACATGTCTAACAGAGCCTTACAGGACTAAATCTCTTCCAGACAATGTGATGCCATCCTCGCACTTTTTGCTTACCTTGCTGTTGCTGGGTTATTCATCTTTGTGTAGATATAGTACTATGTGGGACACATAGTAATGGAAATAAGCACAACCATGGTCATGTTTGCAAATATGGACTAGATTAGATATACATTTCATATGTGCACATGTGCAGCCTAAAATTATGTCAATGTGTGATGACAGATCTTCTTACAGCAAAAAATGTCTCTGTGCTTGCATTGCTTTTGTTCTGTTAGATGGATGCATGTTGCTACTTCTCTTGTACTGCTGGACTGATATGAATCTATACAACACACATAACGTGTGTTGAGCTACAATCAGTGGAAAAGACCCAATGACCTTGGCAATTGCAGTCTGCAGTTGCTAAGCTGGGCCTCAACAGAGGCCTAGGCTATTTAATAACAATGGAATAATGCAATGTATCATTAATCCACGCAGAAATATTAGCAGGATCAGCACTACATTATCAGCACAATCCTACATCAACAACATTTGCTTGATCATATACCGCACCATAAACAAAGGCCTAAATATGTACATATTGTAAATATTCATTCCCTTATTATTCTCCTCTCTTGTTCATTTCCTTTTCTTCCTCTATATCTCCCCCACCTCTCTGTTGCTCTCGCTCTCTCTTCTCCCTGCAGCAGCTGCTGCTGCTCCAGAGCCAGAGTGGAGAGTCCCCTCACCCCCCTGCACAGACATAGACAAAAGGCCTGATTCGCCTGCTGAACACTGCCCCCTTTCTCTATCCGTCCCTCCATGCACGGCCGTGGTGGCAGGGATACGGGAGAAACGAGGCCTGGACTGGGACTAAATCTAGGACTGACCCACAGAAAGGAGTGGGAAGAGGGGGAGGGGAGGAGGAGGAATGGGGCTGGAATGGTTGGGGCTGAGTAGGGCAGGTGCTGAGGCCTCAACAGGAAGATTTCACATTGAATATCTCTGAGTGGAAAAAATCTGACAAGGGTATGCCACATTTCCTACTCCCTCTGTATATGCATGTGTTTATGTTTACTGTCTGTGTGTCTACATAGTGGCATATGTGGGCTGGGGCTGCATGTGTTTGA
>OMLB01011847.1:2673-19568 GCA_900302555.1 Myripristis jacobus | reverse complement strand
CTCTCTCTCTCTGGTTAGAGTCTTCATATGTTGTGCTTCAGACTTAGTTGTGCTTGGAGGTTTAATGGTGTGTGATGTGAGCGGGCGGTGTTTATAATGTATTGTTGTTGCTCTTATAGACTGCACTGGAGCTGGAAGTCCTGTGTTGTTGAGATTCAGCTGATTTCTTGTTTTGATCTTGTCTTTGGGAGCTCATGGGCTGTAAATCCTGCAGAAATGCAGGTGAAGGTATGTCTCAGGTAATTAATTGGCAGTGATTGTGTACGCGCTATAATCCGCCGATGTCAATAACTACATTATTGACAGCGGCAACTTGATTGACTTTGCAGTGGTTTTAATATTGAGTTCTACTTAATATATATTTTTGTATACATGATGTACTATCCGATTTAAGCTCTGGCTGATCCAGCCTACCCAGCCACGGACCTCACTGTGCGTTAATTCATGATATACATTGAAACTACAAGTCCAAAGCATTAATTTTTTAAGACACCTCAATCTTGGTGATGGATTTGGGGCATGTGTGTCTGGGTTAACGGGAATGAGCCAAACGTCTTTTTATTTTTATACCATAAGTGTGGCAATATAGGGGCATGGATGAGGTGCACGGGATAGAGGCACTGTGAATGAGCCGATCATACTCCCGGTTGTCACCCAGTAATGGGGGGTGGCAGGATGGGGGGCGCCAGGGAGTAATTTCGCCTAGGGCACCAACATGGCTAGAGCCGGCCCTGGGTCGGTTCATTCTGTTGTGTGGAGGTAGGTAGGAGGCCCCAGATGCAGGAGACCAAGCAGGCAAGGAGGCTTGAAGAGTACACAGTTTAATAACTAAATAAAGACATGAGGAGCACACAATGAACCGACACAGACAGAACTGAAAACGAGACTTAAATATACAAAAAAACTAACAAGGAAACAAGGCCCACCTGAGGAGGAGTTTGGAACTCAAGACTGGCGAACACAGAGGATTGGCTGAGGGAAACAATGGGGAAGGAACTGAGCGATACGGATAACGAGTCTAAGTCAGGGCAGGTGTGGGAAACTGTTCAAACATAAAGTCATTAAACAAGAGTCTAAACACAGAACCATGGCACCTAGTACTGATTTCATACTAAGTGATTACAAAATTTCATATGATACATGCCAAATAAATGGAGCCCTACTACAAAATACATTCCCCTAGGTACATAATTGAGAATGCAGTTCAGTTGTGTGAGAGCGTGAGTTTGAACAGACGGTGCTCAGTATAGGAACACAGGAACACATTGGCTCACCTACATACAACAATGTACCTGAACCTGAAAACATCCCCTCAGGATGTGGACTCAAGTCTGCGCCTCAGCTTGTTTTCATAGTTAGCTAACATCACAATAATAATGATATAATAAGATCATTCATAGTTCAAGAAACTATTGCAATCTGTTCCTGGGAACTGGTGCCCTCTCATCATTACATAAGATGACTGCTTCATGTGTGGAACTTTTTTTTTTTTTAATGAATACCCCTGTCCTAAAGAATAGCTGACTTGGTAGCACCAGCACACCACTTTGCAGAATCAACTTTTCAGAAAATGTCAAAGCACATCAAAGCAGTGCTGACATGTTGTGAACGTGTGTCACAGGCCTTGGGGTCAGAAAACAGAAACCACAGAAGCATAAAACCTGTGAGGGAAAGAAGAAGAAGAAGAAGAAGCATGAGCAGCAGCAGCTTTATATTTATGATCACAGCGCCCTGTCAGTCATTTATAATGCAGAGACAACAACACAGAAAACTGTACACACTGGCCCACAGGACATAACAGACAGGTGTGTATGTGTGTGTGTGTGTGTGTGTGTGTGTGTGTGTGGTGTGTCCTAGCACTTGTGTACACATTTGTGTGTCTGTCCCATGCATGTGAGTGTGTTTTGTATAAATTTGTGAGCAAACACCTGTGCATGGTCTAGGCATGTAAACATGTGCATGAGCATTTTTGCATGTGTGTGTGTGTGTGTGTGCACCTGTTACAACATGCTTTTTCTTGTCTATTGTGTCTATTATGTATGTGCATATTATCCTGTGCATGCAAATGTGTACATATATTTGTGTATGTGTGTGTGTCTGTGTGTATATTTGTGTTTATGTGCAGCTGAAATCTCAATAACCCTGTCTTTTAGTCATTGAGGTTGGCATAAATTATTAAAATTGGTGTGTAACATGTCCATGCATGCTGCTGTGTGTCTCTGTGCAATTCTGTGTGTGTGTGTGTGTGTGTGTGTGTGTGTGTGTGTTTGTTTGTGTGTGTGTGTATGTGCATTTGGGCCATCACCTTGCTATCATTCCCACTGACCCTGCTGTGCTGTAAACACTCAACTCCACATAAAGATGCTGTGTTTTATTGACAATCATGATCATCAATTATGCAGCACGTGTTGAAAGATTCAGGAGCTGCTGTGTGGTCATCTCATTATGAAATATTAACTCCACAAACAACAGAAAAAACATGAGTTTGTTCAGATGCAGGTCCTCATTCGTTGTCTGTTTACAGAGAAATTTCCATTGTCTTATTTATGATGGTGTACTAGGGCTACTGCAGGGAGAAAAAAAGTTATGGGGCCAGGGAGGGGGCTAATATTCCAAGAAAAAACTCATTCCAGAATTCCAAGAATGAGTCCAAGATTAAAGCTGAAAATTTACTCACAAATTTTAGAAAGAAAAAAAAAGTGAAAATTCTGTGCTTATAAAGTCATAAATTTACAAGAAAAAAAAAACCCTCATAAAATTCTACTTTGGAATGGGATTTAGTGACAAGGAAATCCTGGTGATTTTAGCCCAGAATCACATTATTGTTTTCTTCTGAATCGGCCCAAGTTACAGAATTTATGATTTATAATCTTAGAATTTTGTTTTTTTTTCCTCATAAATTTGTGGGTTTTTTCCTCATATGTTTACCACTTTAATCTTAGAGAATATTTTTTTCTTGTAAATTTACCACTTTAATCTTAGATTTTTTTTTTCTTGAATCTCACTCCTGTTTTTTTATTTTTTAAATAACCGGGCTGAGGGCCTGATCTCTCCAGTAGAAGAAGGAGTAAGAGTTCTTGGTTCCTCAAAAGGGTTTATGTCTTCCTGTGGTGGAAAAGGGGTAGGAAAGTGTTTCCACTAGGAAGCTTTCTTTTACCCCTTGAATTTCCCCTTCAAAGTAACATCAAAGTTCGAAGTTGCAAATATTAGGACAGTCTCATCCATTCTGTGTCTCTGCTGGCTGCAGCTTCATTGAAGCTCTATCACACTGACACTGAGTGAAATGTTCGAAGCCAAACTATGCTGTGGTACTGGGAAGCTACCAAAAAGAATTTTGGTGCGCTGCATGTAAAGTTGCATGGAGCTTAGAAAGAAATATTAAGTGTGGTGCTCAGTTTACTTTCCCCAGTGCTTGAAAAAAAAAAAGTTATTTAGAGGCACTCAAACCATGAGAAATGTCAAAAGTAGCCGCCACTGACAGCAGTGGAGTTATACAGTTTTGTTCACATGAGAAGGTAAAACCTTGCAAAATGAAAACAGAGGAACAGACGGAGAACTGCTGCTGCTTTAATGGATGGAAAGCTGTAAACAGCAACCGCAGAAATAAAGATAATTGTGTGTTTGGAAGAGACTGAGTGTGTATGTGTATATGTGTATGTGTATGTGCAAGAAAGCAATCATGCGTGTGTGTGTGTGTGTGTGTGTGTGCGCGCATGCGTGAAACTATTCCCATGTTACGTCTAGCAGACACTTGTCTTCATTTAAAGCTGTTCATGACCGTCAGGAGAACCCCAGCTCTGCTTGTCTCTTCTAGATCCTCTCTCCTTTATTATCTCATTCTCCCTCTCTCACTACAATTCACTCTCTCTATCTCCCACCAGGGATTTCTCTCTTTCTTTCCCTCGATATTTGTGACTGTGTCTTTCTCCTTTGTTTCATAGTCTCTCTGTCTCCATCATTGATCTGTTTCTCTCCATAAGATTTTGGAATCATTATGTTGCCGTTGCAGCTGTCAAAGTTAAACGCATGCATGTGATTAATGCATCATTTAAAAAATGAACGCAAATTAGCGCTGTGCTGAAATTTGAACCACATTTAACCTTTAACCCCAAGCTGCTGAATACTGCTAACAAGCAAAATCAATGAGAAGACAAGCTGTGGCCTGCTGGATGGACAGTTTTCTTTCAATTGCCTTTCAGATGGATCTCTGGACAGAAAAAAAGATCCCAGCATAATTTGAAAATATGAAGTGCTGTTTTTTGTTTGTTTGTTTGTTTTTGTTTTTGAAGAAGTTTTTGTATAAGCTAATGCATTGACAGCATTGTTTCTGTCAAAAGTGGCCCATAGTGGCCTAAGTCCCCAACTGTGAAATACACTGGTGTAGTTCATGCACAATAGGGCAGTGTCCTGGTTGGAGATGCCGCTGGACCCCCTCTCCCTGGACAACAGTGGGTATAACAAGGGGAGATCTTGTTATTTGTAATTTCTGTCTGAAAACCACAAGAACTGTGCTCGTAAAAGAGGGTATATTGCTTTATATTGGCAAATGACCAATTCATTGGCAGCCTGTTTTTATTTCCTAGTTTGATCTTTCTAAATCTCTGTATTGGCCTGAATAAGCCTCTCCTCTTCCTCCTCTTCATCCCCCTCTCCTCTTCAGCTTCATTCAAAGTGTTTCTGAAACGCAGATAAACAGATACAAATTTCAGATGAGTGGTGCGGGTGCCTCTGTGGCTGCAGTCAGCGCTGCCACCTCAGAAAAAATGACTTCCAAGCACTTTTGGTTTTGTACAAGAGATCTACCAGGGACAGGAGTGGTTTCCTGTGTTTACAGAGGGAGTTTGTAAACACAGTAGTGTTTACAAACACTACTATGTTTACAAATGCTGCTGTGTTTACAAACACTACTGTGTTTGAAGTGGCCAGAAATTGCCTGGTGCAGCTTTACTCTAATTCAGGTTTTTATTCCTTGTTTCTTTGGTGTATGACAGAGCAGTGAATCACATTGTGAAACACTTCTTGTTGCTTATAACATGACAGCATTAGCATAAGAAGCAAAAATAAAAGATACAAAACAATATCACTAATATGAAGGACATAATAACATGACTAGAAAGGGTGATATTTCCAAGAGAAAGTTAAAAAATTCCAAGGCAGCTCTTCTTGTTCATATGAACAAGAAGTCCAATGAGCACCTTCTTGGGTCATGAAATATATCTTTTTTAAATGAATATGTTGACACGCTGTAGCCTTCTCCTACTCTTCCTTTCTTCAGGACTAGAAAGGGTATCAGTGTGATATATAAAAATGTTGAATACAATTCAGAGAAATCGGTCATACTAGAGTTTAAGTGATATATTTCCAAAAAAGACCCCAATCTGGAGGTTTGTTAGATAGATAGATAGATAGATAGATTTACTTTATTGATCCCAAACTGGGAAATTCCCACAAAAACTGGGAAATTCCCACCAAACTGGGAAATTGTTTTTGGTTTTCTTATTTACCTCATTCAGCATAACCTCATATGAAGCTGTTTTTATTATGTTGCTTGCTCATTCATTTAGCTCTGGAGATTTGGTTGTTTTCCAATATCTAAGAATTGTCCTAGCAGCCACTATGATAGCTGTCATCATTATTGAGTGCTCGCCCCTTGAAATGTTTTGTATTTGAGTTCTGCCCTTTAATAATCTTGGAGATAGTGGTAATTTCTTTCCCAGCCAATTGCTCAGATATTCCAAAATCTTCCTCTAGAAAGATTGAATAATTTGGATTTTCCCAAATGCAGTGTATCAAAGCGCCAATGTCTTTGACATTTCCAATATAAATTGTTATTTATTAAAACCATTCTGCTGGATATAATTTCCAGCCATTTCTTTTCCTCTATTGCACTTCCCAGATCTCTGTCCCATAGTATATTTAAGTTGGTTGGTTAGTTGTTCTGTAGAATACTGATTCTATGATACTCCTAAGATAATGTGAAATAGTCCATGATATGGTTTCCATCCTGGTGCTGAATCCTGGAGGTAGTTTCTGATTTGTAGATACTTCTAAAAATTTTCTTTTCCCTCAAGATCATATTTTCTTATCTAATTTTCTTAAGTCAGAGTATGACATAAACACACCTTCATCATATAAATCAGCAATGGTACATATCCCATTAATATGCCACTTCTTCCAATATGCTGGTGTCTTCCCGATGCTGATCACAGAGTTATACCATAAGGAGGAATACAACTGTTCACAATATGATAATTTATACATCTGTATTTTAATCCATATCTCTCTCGAGTGGGACATGATAGGGTTAGGTATATTGTGTAAACACTGAGATAGCAACTGGAGTAAATGGAAATGAAAGCTTATTTTCTATAGTCATCCAGTCTAGATGATTAACTTTATTCCAGTGTCTGGTTATTTTAGCTGTTTCAAAGGAGATACAGTGTTATCTTACATCCGGTAATCCCAGGCTGCGGTTACACGTGTAGTAATATTTAATTACACCTATTTGAGAAGATAAATACAAAGTTGTATCCAGACTGGGATACAGTGTTTGGATGTCAAAATTCCACGTGCAATTGTCAGTTTGAGGAGACTATGAGAAAAACAAGTTGAGGCAAAGCTAGGTCTCATTGAAAAACACACAGATATTACTTCATGGTATGGGGTGTGACTTTGAGCTTCGCCCTCCGGAATAGGATACAACATTGATAAAGACAGGCAGAACAGATAGCCTGTTAGCTGTAACCCTGTTAGCACGTGGATGTGAAGCAGTCTCATGCTTGCAGCTAAACCGTTTATCACCACATAAAAGTCAGTTCCCCTGAGGCTATACAGATCAGATGATACAGATGGACGGAGGTAGTGGCCCATGAAGTGCGACACATCTTAAAAGGTTTTTAATAGCTTGAGGACATTGATCTGCTTGCTAATAAAACTACCTTCTCCCAGAGAGTCTAATAAGCCGGTGTAATAATAAAAACTCTCCACAGGGCAGAGGGGGAGGACAGTAATGCTGATGTGCTGTTTCCATTCATATCTGGCACACGGTTATACTTCCTATTGATTTAGTGTTTTTAATATGTGCTTAACAGGTATATATTATTATTAGTGGTGTTTGCAGCTGGAAAACTTTAAGGTAGAAGTAAGTAAGAGTTTATGTGCAGACATGCAGATTCAGTGACTGTGTTTACCTGGTCTTTAGTATCCCGGTTTGGATTGGGTTTTTTAAGTATCCCGTTTTTGTGTTTGTGCATGTAAACACCATATCCCAAATTCAGAAACCGGGTTATGACCTTATCCCGGTTTCAAGAAACCCGGTTTTGCTACCTGGAGTACTCCAATAGAAGCCAGGATACTGGAGCATGTATACGCCTTATCCCGGTTTCTGACGGCTGCCCACAGTGTGCGCAGGCGCCAGTGACGCACCAGATAAACAAGCAACATGGTGGCAACGAGAGCTTCCCAATTTTGGAGCGACGAAGAGACTGAATTTTGCCTGAAAATAATGAAAGAACTCAACATAACTACTGGCGCTTTTCAGCTAGCACCTACTCGGCTCACCTCGGTTTCGGTCGTACTGAGTAGAGCTGAGCCGAGCCGAGTAGGTGCTAGCAGAAAAGCGCCATATGTGTTTAGCTGGCAGAAGACACAGAAATGCCGGCCTGTTGCGGACAAGCTACGTGACGCTGGTTTTCCACCTTGCACCGTTGAACAAGTTAGGTCGCGGTGGAAAACACTGAAGGAGCACTACTGAGTATTTCCTAACGCTAAGCCCGCTAGAAGCCACAGAGGTCTCATGTTTGTCTTACTTCTAAATATAATAAATGTATCACACTTCCCACTCAATCTGTTGTAAATGAAAGACGTAAAAGACGTAACACACGCCTGCGCAGATAGGATGCAGTGATCAGAAAACGGGTTACTGGTATTTATCATGTATAAAGGGATATGAATAACCGGGTTTCTCTGTGTTCCATGTAAACATCATATCCCGAATATGCTCAAAGCCGGGATAAGCCTCAAAACCAGGATACTAAAGTCCATGTAAACACAGTCATTGAAGACAGGGGGCATTAGGAGGGATTTCAATTATTTGCAAAATTAGGCAAAACCAGAATGACGAAGGCTACGTTCACACCAGCTACAGGCTGTGATTGTCAATGGTAACTTTTTGCTTTGACTGCTCACATTCATGTTTGTTGTGAGTGATCCATATCTTACAAAAGTGCGAACATTTCTCTGAATACTCGGTGCTGAACAACAAAAAAACAAGCAAGCGTTCATTTCACAGATTACTTGCTGCTTAGTCTAGACTGGTGCATCTATATTCATTAAAGGCAGACTATGCAGTAACAAAGGCTGTTGTGATGTGGTGAAGAATGATGAATGCTGCTCAATTCTCAAAAGAATAGGGTAGAGTTAGAGTCAGCTAATATAGGCATCTTTAACTTAGAAATGCCTCAGGTGTTCAGAAGAACTCATTTATCCCATTGAAATGCAAAATATAAGAGTGTTTCATGTCAATACTTTTTTGGTACATTTGACATCAAAACATTAGACTGAATTCTTCATTAATTCTGTGGGTATTAGTCTTGGCGTGAACCTGAGGGCTTTGCTTCTTCCTCAGCTTCTTCCTTACCATTAGGAAACAAAGTGCAGTGCCCTCCCATTTCAAACTGCTCAGTCTGCCTTTAAAGCTAAACTGAACTTTGGTAGAATGGCTGTGAAATATCCTCATTAGTTGCTACTATAAGAAACAACAGGTTCCAGTACCCATTTTTTGAGGAAATTTTTCTTGTTACTATACAAACAAACGATCTACCAAAGCTAAATTTTTCTTTAAAGTCATCCCCCACTCAAAATTGTGTTTTCCTTGCGTTTCTGATTCCTAAAATGTGTGAGCTTGACTCTACTGCCTTGTATCTGTGCAGAGTTTGTCACTAAAGAGGTGTTTTCACACTGCTCTGCTGAAGGCGGAGGTGTGTGTGTGAGATTCAGACAGACCCCAGGACAGCCGGGTTTGCTACGTTACAAATCCCACAGCCAATCAGCCGTCAGCTGACAGAGCACTGCGTTGCATATTATTAGCAGCAGCTCCGTCGGTTGCTAGGCTGCTGCTGGTCAGCTGGTCGAGTTTTGTTTTCAAAAAACAACAAGACCATCTGGAAATGACTGCTTCATGTCAGCAATATTACTGGAACTAAGAGATTTGCCAAAAAAAAAAAAAAATCATGGGTAGATTTTCAAATATGTCTCATTGTTCAAGACAGGAATTCCTGGTTGTGTGAACAGAGCTGTGGTTATGAACTGGAGTAAAAGCAGGCAAGGGAGTGGGCGGGGCCTCTTGGCATATTCATAAATCTGCAGATTTTTAATGAGGGAAAGGTGTATAGCTACATTTACGGCACTAAGGGATATTTTTTAATGGAAAAAACTTCTAAAAATCTAATATTGATAAACAGAAATTATTTTTACTGTCTTTTTTAGGGGCTTAATAAATGACTGGGGACTTTTGATTTGGAACCTCATTGTCTGTCTGACTCTCCACCTCTCCCCTGTCATTGGCTGCTTTTTATTTTTATTTATTTTTTTATTTTTTTGATGTTTTGGTAAGCCACTGCCGTAGCCCTGGTCCAGTGTCTTAGCTTTGTTGGGTAGCCTGTTAGCCTGCCCAGTAGCCACACTAACTAACTACTGTGAGGCCACTGCAGCTTGGGCCCTGCTGCTGATACTGAATGATGATGCACTGACAGCCAGGCGTGCCTCCACAGTGAGGAAAGAAACATAAGGTTGCCATTCTGACCACTCCCACAGTCATTACATCACCATTAGTCACATATGTATCAGCATCTCATATTAAAGAAAAAAATCCAATTTTTGTGTTACTCAGAATTAACATTACTCAGAATAAAATCAGGCCTGTGTCACATCTGGGCAAAACAAACAAACAAACAAACTGCTAACATCAGCGTACCCTACCTTGGTTTGCTTTGAATGGGTAGAGGGTAACTTTTATTTTGAGATGTTCGAGACACTGAAACATGAACTCAAGGACCATTCATTAGGAGCTCCAGGGACCAGAAACATGCCTGTGTTGACAGCATAGCTGCGAAAAAACAAAAAAACAAAAGCAAAAAACAGAGGTGGGTTGTTCTACATTCAGCTGACTTTTATACAGTATCTTGAAAAATTGGCCTTTGAAAGATACAGAGATTAACTGCTTTAAGCTTTTTAGGATAAACTGATTTTAGAAAAGGAGTTTTTACCTCTCTAAACAAGTCTAGCAGTTTACATTTACCATGCAGGACTCATTGACAGTAAAGTGTCATTAACCGTTGTACAAATAGTTTTATTTCAAACAGTAAAAAGAAAAAATTCACAGACCAAATCTACACACTTTGGTTACAGTGGTAATCCTGCACTATTCCCATAGCAGGCTGATGGCAGAGGGAGGCAAGGTGAGTTTGTGACAGCGTAGATATATTTGCGGTAATTTGATGAGTTCTGTAGTATTGCTTCTTACCTGTGTCACAGAGTACCGGGTTACTGTTTACAATGGACTAATATTACAGTTACTGCCATATAACAGAAGTAGCATATGTTACTCCTCCAATGTGAATTTAAAATTCCCTTTTCACTGCCAGTATCTCTCTTCCTTCATGTTCTTAGCCTCCCGACCCACACATACACACACACACACACACACGCGCGCACGCATGTACGCACGCACGCACGCACGCACACACACACACACACACACACACCTCTCTCTAGGGAGAGGAAGTGAATCAGGAAGGGATTTCAGGGTTAATTGGGCACTGATGTCAGGACAGATGCCCCCCCACACACACACACACACACACACACACACAACGATATTGAGGTCATTGGTTGTATGTATGTGTGTGTCAATGTATGTGGTGGCATGGGTGTATATATGTGTGTGTCCTTATGCATGGGTCATTGTGTGTGTGTGTGTGTGTGTGTGTGTGTGTGTGTGTGTGTGTGTGTGTGTGTGTGTGTGATTAGAACATGGAGAAATGTGTTAAGACAACTAGAAATCCATCTTGGGCTTATCTCAACATTACAGTACAGGCTGTGCAGACAGAGAGGCTCTTAACAAGCTGGGTCATGTGCGTGCACGCACACACACACACACACACACACACACACACACTAACAGACATAAGCAAAGACGAAGGCAGATGCCGGATAAATCTACATTCAGTAGGCTATACCACAGTCCTTTGTGTCCCATGGACAAAGCAAAAAAGCAAACTGTCTCAGATGTTAAGTTTGTCTATAAATTTAAGTTAATGTAAGTTCAGTTTGACTTTTCTACTGAGAAATACAACTGCTGAAAATTAAGATCACAACTTTATACTTCCCTATTGTACTACAAATTATATGCAGCCCTAGTACATATAATTTGAAAGCATAATTTTTATTAGTTTAATAAATATCTCTCCACTGGGGACAGTAGAGAGATAAAAGGAGAAAATGGAATTGTAAAATTAGCAGCATTATAGTGGTGGTAAAATCATCCTGCCATCCTGCCACAGTGCTCTCCCAGGTGGTCGTGGTGGGTGGCAACACATTCTCAGTCCCAGGTGCTTGTTCGCTCCCCTCTCCCGTCTGATACCAACACCAACAGGCCCTTAAGGCTCATTTAAATACAGATATAGATATGGATGTAGCCTTCTGTCTGTTCTCTGCATTCATTTTGTCCATATTTGTCCACATTTTCAGGAAGCTTACAAAATGGAGCAGCACCACTGGAAATGGTCGGGGCAATGTTGGCAATTGTTCAAGAGAGGCTGGTCTAGGAGCAACACTCGAAGAAGAAAGAAGAAAATTGATAATAATACAGAACACAATAGTGCACATACCACTACCATCTACAACGCAGCCTCTGCTTTTGTCTCTTTGTTGCAGGTTCATTAATACAACCTCCTCCAACAATGGCCGTGTTTGTTGTCAGATACTTTTGACTCTGAGCTGCCCTCTAGTGGATTTATTGCTTGACATCCATGCCAGGGTAAAGGCAGCATGGAAGCAGATTCGTTTTTGTATGTAAGGGATAGGGAGGGAGCATAAATGACTGTATAGGTGTCAGGATCAGACACATCAGGCTTTCTCGCTTTAATCACATGTCAGTGTCATGTGCTTTGGTTTAGGCAACAAAATGGAAACTGGACACAGGAAAGGTCTCGCTGGAAACAGGACTTACACGCCACCCACTCCAACCACCTCCCCCCTAATGGGTGCCTTTTGAATTGGTATCAGGTGTGACAGGGGTGGATGCCCTGGAAGTGTAATGGGCTGTAAGGGGGGACAGGGTGGGCTTCCTCCCTCAAAAGTCATCGCCGCTGTTAAAAATGAACACACCACCCACTGAGTACAAGGCATTTTGTCTCATGTTTCTCCTCTCTGATACATGGTATTTGCCAAAGAAATGGACTGAAAAGGGGATAAGATAACAGAGATTCTCCAGAAGTTTCCCTCAGATTTTCCTCCAAGTCTGGCTGCGTTTGCTTGTATCTATTAAAAAATTGAACAAAAGCTGAAACACTGAGGCAGAGATCACAGTCTGGTGTGTCTGCTCTCCAGCGGAGGTCTTGGACTCTGCAGTCTCCAGTCTTCCTCTCAGTCCACATCAAAACACACAACCGCTGATCCAGAGCACAGGAGCCAATCAGGAGGCTTCATTAGCTGCTCACATGTCACCAGTATTTGGCAAAAGCCTTCTCCTTTCACTGTTGAAGTACTCTCAAATAATGTTCATTGTGTTCTCTCATACAGAAAGGACTCCATCCATACCAATCTAATCTGACAGAATTTAAATGTTTGATTTTTTTAACTGAATGAAAAGTGAGTTAAATTAAACTAAAGAAGTTACATTACAGAAGTTTCAAAGTTACCAACATGGAGACACCGCTGAGGACAGTCCTGACAAGCAAAAAAAATGTTTGGAAATGTCTTTCATTAGCGATAGATAGATAGATAGATAGATAGATAGATAGATAGATAGATAGATAGATACAGTAGATAGACTGCATGAACAGCTGCCTCAAAATTTATTTAAAAACCAAATGTTTTGCTTCTGCTATGTCACAAAACTTGTTCTAGATGAAGATTTCAAATCTATTAGATCATAAACATTTAACCAGGGTTGCCATGGTTAGTTGAAAATTCAGGAAATCTTAAACCTGCCTATACTTGTGCAACTTGAATGCAATGCAGTGCAGTTCAGTTGTACTGGAGTTCTACAGGAAAACCTTCGAATAAAAACCATAAATTAGGTTTGCAACATCTGTTTGGCAACACAGTGACACAGTAACAGTTTCTGTTTTCACCACCTTTGAGGTCATTGCTGATGTGATTTGTGGGTAATTTCTTAGAAATTTCAAATACATTCTTTGCTAATTAAACACCTACTCACCATGAAAGTGGCCCACTATAATGGAGCAAATAAACACGTCAGTCGATAGCCTTGGTTTGGCTTCCTCTCTGCTTTGCATGAGCTGAAACATGTAGCATTAGAATGGATCATGGAACACACATGAACTGATACATTGTATATTACATATACAATGTATCAGTCCATGCACAGAGAGAAAACCCAACCAAAGTCACTGATTACTGTGACTCATCATTTATCATGTCGTCATTTATTAGTTTGAGGCAGTGAGAGTCATTGGAATTTAGATGCTAAAATAAACTAAATAAATGGAACAATAAAACACAATAAAGAAATGAAGTGTAACATATTTTATTGTCCCAACAGGAAATTTTTCTTTGGACTCAAGTGTCATTTAATTAAATTTTGTGAACTGTGATTGTGTGAGTTGGGTTTGTAAGCTATGAAATATTTATTATGGTAACATTTATTATCAGCGATGCAGCTCAAGTGTATATATTTGAGCTCTGCTGTATTCCGATATAGCATTAAAATGAGTCAGAAAATACTGGTTTTTAAATGTTTTTTCAAAATGCTCCGTGGGTCTACAAAGAACCATCACCAACTGAAGATCGACAAGTTTTCAGGAATCTGACATGACTGTGATGTCACCAGTTTGTGGACCAACTACTGGCAGGTGGTCTGCAGACTGGCCTGCCTCCTCCTGCTCATATCACTTCAGTGTTTTGCATCTTTGTGAATTGCATCTTGTGACTTCACAGGAAGTCTGGAGGAGACTGAACTCATTATCCTTGCAACCCCGTGCCAGTATACAGCCTCTCTTCTCTCTCTCACATGCTGTATCTCTGATGTTCACTACCTCTTGTTAAATATCTCAGCTGTGATATATAAAGGTAATTAACTCAGCTGTGCAATATAAATGTACAACTGTAAATACATATAAAACTGCTGCACACTGGAGTCAGCCATAACAACACTCTGTATAGTTGTGATGTACCTTGTTGTGTATACATACTTACCACCAGTATTCTACTTATTAATCCCACTTTATTCTGTTTTTTGTGTGTGATATACACTCAGAGTCAGAATTTGGCGTAAACAGAATGAGAACATGGATCCGTCATGCCTTGTTACCACAGTGCAGGCTGGTGGTGGTGGTGTATTGGTGTGGGGGATGTTTTCTTGGCACACTTTAGGCCCCTTAGTACCAATTGGGCATCGTTTAAATGCCACAGCCTACCTGGGCATTGTTTCTGACCATGTCCATCCCTTTATGACCACCATGTACCCATCCTCTGATGGCTACTCCCAGCAGGATAATGCATCATGTCACAAAGCTCAAATTATTTCAAATTGGTTTCTTGAACATGACAGTGAGTTCACTGTACTAAAATGGCCCCCACAGTCACCAGATCTCAACCCAATAGAACATCTTTGGGATGTGGTGGAATGGGAGCTTCGTGCCCTGGATGTGCATCCCACAAATCTCTACCAACTGCAAGATGCTATCCTATCAATATGGGCCAACATTTCTAAAGAATGCTTCCAGCACCTTGTTGAATCAATGCCACGAAAAATTAAGGCAGTTCTGAAGGCGAAAGGGGATCAAACACGGTATTAGTATGGTGTTCCTAATAATCCTTTAGGTGAGTGTATATACGGCTGATCGCTAAATTCCAGGGCCCCATGTCCTGAATCTGAGGCCACCAGTACTGCAAATACATATAACGGGGGCCCTTGGGTAAAACTGCAGGCTATAGGCCGTCACAATCAGAAATCCCTGGTAAGACAGGCTCTGTCTCACTAAATTGGCCTTGCTCATAGGCCCGCCTGGCCAGTGGAACATCTAACCATTTTAACCTTTTTCTCTCATTTTTTATTTTTTGGCGTGTTTGATGGTCTCAAGCAATGAGGGTCTCTGCTTGCACCCTAAGCAGCCTTGAGTATGGGGGCATGAATAATTTCATTTCAAAGATGCTTTGGTATTTAGTAGTCCGCTTTCATGGCAATGATTGTAGCTTTCAGTTTGTTACTAATATAGTATTTTGTGCATTGATTAACACAAAAACCTTGTATTTTTTCGGTTACAATTTTGTGTACTTTGTCACACACCTACTTATAATGTATGCTGTAATCATGTATTTAGTTCATATATGCTTCAGTTGGCATATGTATTCATGACAACTTATTGTATTTTTTTAATGAAATGCATTTTATTTTTCCATGAAATTTGATAAGTAGCTGGTCTATGGTTGTTTCATTATCAATATGTAATAGGACAGCAGCCTCAGTAAGAACGCAGAAGCCATTTAACTGAGGCGTCATTCATTTAATCCATTCATTCATTTTTATTTATTTAAAACCTTGGAAAACACATTGACGGAGACCTCTCATTTTCAGTGGTACTGAGGTACACACAAGACATAGAAATACATCTAAAATCAAATAGCTATAAAGAAGAACACATTGCTATACCAATTAAAAAAAGACAAAGGTTGAGAAGGCTGATTTAGTGAGTTAAGACAGAGGTTCTCAAACCTTTTCAATAATGCTCCCCCTTTAAAATATTCTTTTCAGCCAAGTTCCCTCTGACCAGTACCCACTTCTTCCTCCTTGTTTTCTGCTGTATCACTGCTGTGTTTCAACCACTAATCCATTTTCTGGATATTTGTCTTCCCAGTCAAAGTGAACAAACATCCTTGCTCAATGACCACGGCAGTAAATTTAAACCACAAACTTATTTATTGTTTATTGTTAACTTGTTTTAGAATTATATTTTTTAAATCAACATTAAAAAATGTCGCCTACCCTCTGCAGTAGCTCTAGGAATAAGAACACCCCCATTTGAGAGCCACTGAGTTAAGAGACCAAACCCTGAGCTCTGACCTCCCTGTGGGACAGGGACAAGAGAAGAGACAATTTCCTCACAAGGAGCAACTGAGTGGCTCATGCGTTTATGTAAATGTCAATTCATTCTTGTCCCCATTTAGAGGGAAGGGTCTCCAAAGCCTAAATGATCTTGCAGTTCCTTAATTTCTTTGATGATGGCTTCTTTCTGGAGGTTTAACTGGAGAGGAAAATGATGAAAAAAATGTTATCGTCCAAAGACACAACAAATATACAAGAGTTTGTGTGGTAAATACACCTTCCAAAGCCACCCCAGCTTACCTTGATGACGTATTTGTAAGACTGCTCTGCTTCCAGCTGACGGCCAAACTGGAAAATAACAAATGAAGCCCTGGAGTAGCAAGTAAAATCTGGGTATGGAGAGTGAGGCAGAAGCGCCTTGCTCCCTCTTTGTGGTGCCATTGTACATGCAAAATGAAATAAAATAAATTCTTCCCTGCATTACTTTGTTTTCTGGATCACTCACCTTGAGGCAGACGAGAGCCAGGTAGCCCCACACCTCTGCATTCATATTATTCAGAGTGTTGGCCTCTGAAAGCGCATCCTCAGCTTCGCTCAGCTCCTCAAG
>OMLB01011841.1:0-10865 GCA_900302555.1 Myripristis jacobus | reverse complement strand
GATAATAATCAACATAGCTAAAAACAGAAACTATTGAAATATCTATATGGATTATGTATAGATGCCTAGCTTGAGAGAAAAAAGAAATGGATGTGGATTATATCTTTTATGGGAGAGACATGGATCAATCATTGTGTGCAAACAATGCACACAAGTTGCCTCACTCTGGAGGAGCACTTTTCATATTTCCAATTGGAAAAACATTTTTTTTTTAAGAAAAAAAAAAAGGAAAAGAATGTTACAATTCAGAATCCCTATGGTCTGGATGCTATCTGATGGTCTACCAGAGAGTCAGGGGAGAGATCATTGTGTGTATTGTAGATTGCGTCAAGGTGTATTTTAATGGCTATTTCATGGTTTTATCCTAATTTTCTTTTCCAGTGTCGAGCTTTGTGAATGTGGGATGTATCAATAGAGTGTCAACTTTCAAAGTCCTGGTTTCCATCATGTGAAGTAGGTTTAGACCGATATCGGTTTGCCCCTATTGGCTTTGATTCAATATCAGATATCGGCCAGGCATGTGGGTCATGGCCGATATGATGGAGGTTCCTCCTGAACACAGCTACATACTGTAAAAATAGTTTGGCAAACCTGATGATATTTGATTTTCTTTGCACATTTTGTTATTTCATTCAATTGAATTTAATTGCAAAATGTTTTTGTCAATGAATCCTCAGATAATCCTCAGATTAAGGCATTAATGTACCACAGAGTTTTCTTACCAATCCTATTGGTAGGATGATGCCACGCTGACTTCAAGGAGACTACCAGTGTCCTTCAGAGTTCTAGCCCATTTAACTGTTTACAACTAGCTTACATTTTGCCCATTCATTTTGGAATGCATGCCATATGTAATTACATTTTTAGCATTTGCTCGTTTTTCGTCGCTTTAGAATGCAAATATTACAGTGTCGAACCCAGCTTAAAATGAACTGCTGTCCCAGCTCATAAAGACACGCTAAATAAAAAGACAATGTGACAGTAAAATTTGTAAGACGACATGTTTTTGAGGGATTATTGCAATTTGACTTGCAATTTCTTCCTTTGAGTGTGATTGACAGGAAGCAGAGTGCAACATAACGTGTGCACTGAGACAAAAACACAAAAGAAATGACCAAACAAATTGTGACCAAACCAGATGAAGGTTTATTGTTTACTGTGATGGATTATCTAACTCTGGAATTTATCTTTCATACTTTACATGAATGAATGGCAGCAAGTGGCTTCTTCTGAATGGGGAACCAGCCCTGATATCTCACTTGTGCTGATATGTAAATATCAGCAGGAATAATGGAAAGTAAAGGGGAGACCTAAACTCTTGGCACTGACAAAAAGAAAAAAAAGGAAGGAAAATAACACCACCATTATCCTTTAAGGAACTACTAACCCTAAAAAAAAATCTTAATTTTCAGAGGCTCTCTCCTTTGCAATAAGATGAATACATTGTTTTGAAAGTCAACGGATTTTCAAATGTTGACTGTTTGTGCAAGACATCAGGTATCAGTAACTTTAATACGAAAATATAAGCATCAGCCCTAAAAAGAAATCGTATCCAGCCTTTGCTGGGTACATTTAAAAATGCATCTTTTTGTCTCCGTTTCAGCCTTCCATCAACACTAAGACAGTGTTTTCGACCCACGAAAACGGAGCTTTTCCAAAGCGGTCTCCAAAGTGTGTAAATGTGAGAATGCCGGCCTGCTGTTTTCATGTGGACGGGGAAAGCTGAACTTTCTGAAAACAATGAAGTAAGCTTGTCATGTGATCTAGCGAGTGCTTCTGTGTTGTAGTGTAGAAGCTGGGTGGGCCCACACATGAGCAGGAGTGGACATAATGTGTTTTGGAGCATTTCAGTGGGCTTCTGGAAAGCAGCTGCATACTGCAGTGTGGATGGAAGGCCAAAACGGCATTTTTGGATTTTCCTAGCTTAAGTGTGGACATGGATTCAGTCCATCTCCAATGTCAGGTTCTAATGTAAAGGCAGTACTTTGATTCATTTCAGGACTCATAGACTTTGAGGTTGCAATAGGGCAGACATTTGAAGCTGTGTTCAATGTGCAGTATTACCTCTATTATTATTCGTGAAGATTAAGTGTGAATCTGTTCTGAAGGATTTGAGCTGGCTAAAATAGACCTTTAACCCCAGTGCGGGTTTGACATTTGAGAACCAAGAGTTCATCCGCTCTAAGGAATTCAGAGTGTTTAGTTGATGCTAGGTTTTGTTAAGTTACTTTGACTCTCTGCTTGCCTGATGTTTTACAGCCAGACTTGGTCCCATCATTTTTAATCAGTTTGTTCACCAGGATGGTGGGTTTTTCTCTTTGATGAGATAGAGTGCATTCTTAGTAAACTCAATTGGGGGTCCATTACCAAAATGTGATCCAAAACATAGACCCTTTACCTAGAATCTCCATCAGCACAACAGGTTAGGTTTGGGTCTAAATTGCTGACTCAGAGGTTAAAGGACACATGAGTCACTGCTAAAGCAGAGCAGGAGGATATGTGGTGGCACTGCAGTACAGATGGAACGGTAACAGACACTTTTTTGGTAGCAGTTCCAGAAGTAAATTTCCCATTCATTTCTCCTTAGACTTGTCAAAAAAAAGTATTTCAGGAATTTTATGGCTTGAATGGCGCCTGTCCCCTTCGAGATGAATAATGACATTACTTGAACAAAAAAAATCTTTTATTCAGGCAAGGTGCAAGACTCTGTATATATTATATTTTAAGACAGAAAGAACCACTCAAGAAGAAAAAAAAAGCATCTGACAACAAAATCATGCTAGCAATGACAAAAAATACTCCATGTAGACTGTCAGACACACTTAGTGCTGTTCCTGTGGCAACAGCTCCTTGATTGGTAACTTGTTTAAAGAATTATGGGTAATGTAGTACCTCTGCATTGCCTTTGGGAATAAAGCTGATCTCTTAAAGATGATGTTGAAATCAGAATAAATAATGGCTTTTGGAGTAGCACATTCTGTTGTGTAACAACGGCATAGCTGATAGTAAGTGGACCTTGATCACTTAATATTTTATAGCCAATTATGATATTTGCTTTGGCATATATGAGTGGAAATTTTACCTCTGGAACCATATGTGCCTGCTCTATGACAATAGCATTTCTCTGAAAACACATGCCTTGCCTCTTGAGTTGGCAAAGATGTCGTATTTCATGCTTAGGATGTATATCTACGAGTTTTCAAAAAAAGAAAAAATGAACTAATCAAAATAGCATATTTTTGGACAACTCATTGGATGGCCATCCAGTCAATTAAACGTCAATTTGAAAGAACTGTTTTTATGAAATGAGAACATTTTAAATTGCATTTAAAATTATAAAAAATTATGTTGTGCAAAGATGTACATCCCCATCGTGACATGACTGATGTGGCAGAGCAGATTAGCCAGAGCCCAGGAGTGGTCCTCTCTCTGTGGACACAGCTGCTCCACAGGGCTCTCAGGTGGTCCACACCCCTGCTGGCAGCCACACTGCAGGGCTGCAGCTTCAGCCCTCGAGGAGCCGTGGCGTTTGATTACACGGCTGTCTTCATTTCTGTGTTGCTTCTGTTTACGTGTGGGAACTGGTGATTAACTGTGACCAGGAAATCTGATCCGTTTTCTGTTTAGCCAGCAAAACAAAGTGGTGGCCAAGTCCAGTCTTTAATGCACTTTGCCTTCTCTTAAGGTCATTTTTTGGCCCAGGTGTTCCAGCTTAAAAGCAAGTGATGTGTTGTGATATTTGACAATTTAAAAATTCAATTAAAATCTGAAAGACTCTGTCCTGACTGGCTGTTCCTTTAGGAGCTGTCCATTTTTTGTCGTATGTTCCCACCTTCATGCTTCATGAGTTCCATTGTAACTGACATGGACACTTGAAAGAAGATTAAAAAAAACAAACAAAAAAAAAAAACACCTGTCCGCCCACAGCACATGAATCGCCAACAATAATCAGTGATGATTGCTAACATTAGCTGCTAATGTTAACTAGACTAGCTACAGATGGTCATCTTCACTGCTAGTGCTAGGCCCATTCACCACATTAAAAGAATGCACTGCTATAAATCTATACTGTCCTAAGCTGAAGACTACAGAGAGCACTAGGTTGAAGTTAAACATGTTAAAACATGTTTTCAAATAAAAATCCAGTCAGAGAAAAAGTTTGTTCGTGGCTGACTGTGTTGTCCCTCATTTTGTTGACATTGTGAAGTCACAGAAAGGGTTAGTCTTGGAGCCAACACGACCTAAACCCGAATCATATGTCCAACATTGGATCCAGCGTTTGGATGTGGAAATGACATGCGCAGTCGTCAGATTGAGGGGACTGGGAATAAAACAGCAGCAGGTTGAGGTAAAAGCTCGGTCACATTTAAAACCACACGGAGATAGCATGGTACAACCATGACAACTTTGAATAAAAACAGCAACAGATCAAATTAATAAGACCAAATATCACGGAACTGTGTGGTATTTTGGGCTTCACTGTCCAGAATAGGATACAACATCGATTCATTGGGAAACAAATTGACCACATCACACTATTCTTTTGAACTTCTTACACTGCTGAGATGACAACAATCTTTTTCAGGAATCTGGGTTTCTAGCCTGTTTGGGGTACTGGGGTATGATTCCAGATTAGACGTCCATGATGGAGCCAGACATGCTTGACAGACAACTGGAAAGCCTCTATGTGTCTGCAGTGGCTCTCTTCATTCCCCTAAATCTGTGTGGATCACCTGTCCACTCATCCTGTCCATGTCTTTAGCATGTCCCCAGTAGGTGGTGGTGTTTATTCCAGCCATGCTTTGCTTCTTCACATTGTGATGTGGGGGAAGACAAACAAACGTCTCCAAACACAACAGCTGTCAGTGAACGCGTCAGAATGATCAGATGATTACAAATCCCACTGATGTGGCAAATGTCAAGACTAGATGATACTACCTAGGACTAGATTAATACATGCAATATGTCAATTGAAGTTTACAGAACATTGGCTTTGTATGTTATATAAAAAAAAATCAGTAAGCAAGTTTCCGTTTGGTGGAATGGTTGAAATTGGATGAAAATATATTTTTCATGATTTTTTTTTAAAGTGGGGGTAAATTTGTGGTACCCCTCATGTTTTGATTTGAGCTCTTTGTTTCACTCATCTCCTTTTGCTACCAAGCTGAACTTTGAAACAAACAAACAAAAAAGCTCCTGTCTCTCTCTTGCTCTTTTGCAGGCTGAAAAGCGATGCATCCACACACCTTTGTATTCCAACTGCAGTTTCTTTTCAGGTATCAATTTTTGGATTTTCAAACGTCATTCTTTTGCTGACGTCTCAATTAAGTTCTGTTTTGTTTCTAATGCAGTTAAAAAAACACACACACAAACAAATGTATTGACTATGAAATAAAAATGACACGATATTTGCTAGGTTTGAAGTAATAATGACTTATTGTACATACGCTTTTTTCCTCCCTTGTACTGAAAAAAGAAATTGAAATTTAAATGGTTGTATATTGTGTAGAAAAGCAAACAAAAAGCCATGAATATTGTGAAGCTTGTCATTTCGTTTTGTGATCACTGTGTATTATTGTGAAACAAATGTGCAAAATGTTCGGGATTCTCTGTCCCCTTTTCTTCTCAAAGCAATCTCCCTGGATGTAGTTTTGCTTTCTGTTGTTGAACTGGTCGGAGGTTGCAGGAAAGTGCTCACCGACAGGATTGACAGTCAGGATTGTGCAGACCTTCACACCTCAGACATTACACCTCTCAATATTTCTGTTTTTCTCTGAGTGACTATTGAAACTTCAATAATGTTTCACTTTCTTACAGAGGAACTGTATGGAGCGTAACATAACTCCATCACCTTTATCAAATCACATGACCGCAATTTAGCAAGCCTTCCTGAAGAAATGGCTACGGTTACACCAGTATATGCTTTTGGTGAATAAAAACTGAATTTGAATTTTTCAAAAAATACAAATTTGAATACAAATAATTAATTTAAATAAAACGAGATTCGAAATAAAAACTAAAAATTGAATCTAAAAATTTAATTGAACATTTTGGAAGTAAAATTTAATATGAATAAAAATGAATACAAATAGAATTAAGTAAAAATTGACGGAATAAAACTTGTATTACATTTTGGAATAAAAATTTAATTTGAATTTTTAAAAAAAAATGAACAGATAAAATATAATAAAAATGAACTTGAATAAAATGTGAGCAAAAATTTTGAAATAAAAATTAATACAAATTGGAGTCTAAAAAATTAATTGAATCAAAATTGGAATCAACATTTAATTTGATTTTTTTTAAAATGAATACACATTTAAATAAAAATACAATTTTATTTTTAAAAAAAAGAATAAAATGAACAAAAAAAAATAAATTAATGAATTAAATTGAATAATAATTGGATTATTTTAATCAAAGCAAATGTTTTTGTGTCCCTTGAAGGTCGATATGCCTTTTCCACCCGGACAACAATGAAACTGTAAGAACAACTATCATTGGGATTTTGATGATCTTTTTTTTCTGACATGAAAATGGTCAAAATATACAGAAAATTGTCTGTATGAGCAGCTTCAGACCAAATATATCTGTATCAATACTGGTCGTCATAAATGCAGCCGGGGGTAGCGGTAAGCTTTCAGAAGGTGGAGGTGTGCAGAAATGCCTCACCTGTCTGAAAATCCTGATCTGGAGCGATGATCACATTTCCTCGTAAAATCAACATACAATCTGTATGTTCCTCTACCTTTAGAACTTTCTCTTATAATATTAGCTGTTGCTAATGCAGGGAACATTTAATTGCAAAATCATTTTATAAATTTTAAAGTTCACTGTAGAATACTTTGTTTTTGCATAATGTTGACGATGTCGCACATGAACATCAGGGGAACGAGTGACATGATTAAATTGAATTTGACCTGAGAATAATCCATGTCTTTGGTTTAGTTTCACTTCTGAACATCAATCCTGACCTTTTGCACATCCTTGATATTTAACTGTCTTCAAAAAAAAAAGAAAAAGGAAAAGAAAAATAATAATGCTGTTTGAATACTGCCAGTTGATTGATAACAATTATGCATTGACTGAAAAAATAAGCTAATTTTGGAGGAAATAACTTTGTAATATTTATCTCTTGCAAGCTATGTTTAATAAAGGTTGAAACAATTTTCTTGGAAGCGTGACTTTTTTTTTAAGCCTCTTGGTCTAGAGGCACACCACAACTGCTTTGTCACTTTGGAAATCTGAGCTGCTGCAAATCTGGAGATGTTCTCATGTGTTTTCTGCTCCACTCTAGTCAAGCTTTCAGTGCACACATATCCCTCATTAGGGTTAATCCTAATGATCCTTCAGTCTTTGAGTGATCAGAAGAGTTAATTTGCAAAAAGAGGTATCTCAAGTTGTACTTATCTATAAACTTTTATTTTTCAGATATCAATCAAAACTTCACTCCTGGAGGCTGATGCACTCTGTAGGCAACACTAGCTTTTGCAAATGTCGGATTCTAATTCAGAAAGAATGAAACTTCAGACAACATGTTTGTTTTCAGGAATGAAATTTTAAATGATATTACATGTCATTTAAATTTGTTCAACTAAAAGGCGCTGGCATCAAATTGATCATATTTCGTTTTAAAACAAAAACAAACCTGAATCAGAAATACTTAATTGATCCCCAAGAGAAAATCGGGTCAGCTGCAGTTGCTCAATTCTCAAGAGAAAAGTTAAATTATAAGGAATAGAAAAAGAAATAAGAAATACAGAAATATAAATAAAATAAATATAAAAAGCATTGCATTATATCTAACTGTGCATTAATCCTACAAAATAAATTCACAAGTAAGACACTGAGCATATGTAAAAGAAAAAAAAGTCTACCTGTAGCCACCATGTATACACAAGGGGTACTGTACTGTTGAATTGTTGTCAAGTCCTATACTTATCAAAGTATTGCACAGAGAAATGGTGACATCAGCAGTTACATATCTTTAACCTCTCCCCGTGGTGGCAGTCATCATTCCTTTCACAGGGCAGCATGCTCACCTGAGCTGCAGCAGCCTCTGCTGGATGTAGACACTGGGACACCGAGCGTTATTAATTGGTTGATTTATAAATAATACTTTGACAGCCAGGGCTGAAAGTTTTCATGCATCAACAGCAGCTCCGTTTATAATAGCACATCACAACAAAGACATGAGGACAGGAAACAAAAAAATGCATCCATTTACATCAGCTTATAATGGCTGAGGACAAAGGCCCATGCAGATGTCAGGGCACTTCAGCGGACACTGGATCTAGGACTGCATTCTTCATTTAACTTGAGGACTGAGCGACACGTGAATGAGAGCTTCAGGCTGACCCTGTCACAACGTGGAGCGCTGTATCTCTGGCTGAGTGGCAGCTGAACATCTTGATTGCTCCCTCAGCGGCCGGCTCAGTGTGTCGTCATGGTGGGCAGATTCATGAAGTTTCTCAAGACGCTGTCCCACGCTCTTTGAGAAGATTTTCATTTGGTGTAGCAGTTTAGATTCAAACTCTTGTACCATGTCACTGCAGCCTGCACGACTCACAACTCCATGCTGGGACCCACAAAGTGGATCTGGAGCCATAGTTTGAAAAGCCCTCTTCTGTTGCCTGTTAGCTGTGCTCTGAAGCACACAGGAGCTGATTCCACACAGAGTTTTGGTGCTGTAAACACCAGGAGCCCGGAGACGGCCTGACGAATTGACCCAGAGTGTCCCGCTAATGCTTATCAAATCCAGCACTTTTTATTGCTTTGTTGCAATGATTACAAGTTAATAATTCCAGACAACTGTTTCTTTCATGACTAAATAAACAGACAAAGGAAAAACTAACAAACGCAACACAGCAACAACAAAAATAGCAATAAGAAAAAGATCAATTAAAATGATTTAATAAAAAAAAAGAAAGAAAAATGAAAATAGAAAGAGGAGAGAACATAAGTGCCCATCTGCTGGAAATCTTGTGTTAGATTCATATAATCAGACATTCTACCAAATCTGTCTTTAGGGTAGATCTGAGTTATTTTACAGTTACATTACTTTTTAGTGTGTAGAAGTTTGAGTCTATATATATTCTTTAAATTCATACCGGGGTAACGTCTGTAATTCTGCATTTATGTAAAATTTACCATGCAGAATCAACAAGTTTAACATGGCATCAGTGTTGGATTTGTCACGGCTGTGATTAGTAACGACAGGGGGCGCCAAACCTACAATGTTCATTCATCCTTTAGCAACAAGACGTCATCAATTTGCGCCCCCCAAAAAATGTTAAATCTTTTTTTCCCTACAGAATGGCAGTCTGCGACACTGCTGAGATAAAGACATTACTGCAGATGTGTTGCTCAGACTAACCCTTCCATCGCCACGCCAGTGCCATGTGCGGCGAGAGGCCGGCGGAGTGCTAGCTTTTCACACACATGTTGACGGAAGTCGCCCCCGTCAACCGTCCTGCCTTTCCGGTGTGTGGTGGCACTCAGATGTGTCCTGTGACTGTGGCAGCGCTGGAAGGGACTGGAGAACGTGATATTATATCCTGCAAGAGTTAAAGCTCCACCTTTTAAGCTCGGCCAAAAGCAAAACCAACAACAACAAATAGAGTAAGACGTAGCGGTCTGTTTCCACGACACGGGAGCGTGTCCGCGGATGTACGCGAGCTAAGCACGTTGAAGCCGGCTAAGCACCTTCCACCACTGACCAGAGGGGGGCAATAACACGCCGAGAGCGTCTACCCTGCCGAACACCGAAGAAGAAGAGGCGTCAGGAAGCTGTCTGGTAAGCTTGTGCTGCTTCGCTACCCTGACAGTTGGCCGGTCAGGCCGGAGCGCACCGGACACCGAGCAGGCAGGTTAATCAGTGGAGCAAAACACCAGGCGAGGCGAGCAGCTCTTGGAGGAGTCCTGGTTGTGCCAGACTTCTTCCATTTGAGAATTATGGAAGCCACGGTGCTCTTGGGAACCCTCAGTGCAGGATTTTTTTTTGTAGCCTTCCCCAGATCTGTGCCTTGCAACAATCCTGTCTCAGGTAGTTCCTCTGACCTCATGGCTTGGTTTTTGCTCTGATATGCATTGTCAGCTGTGAGGCCTTCTACAGAGAGGTGTGTGCGTTTCCAAATCATGTTCAATCAATTTATTTTACCATAGGTGGACTCTAATCAAGGTGTAGAAACATCTCAGCAATGATCAAGAGAAATGGGAGGCACCTGAGCTAAATTTCAAGTGTTGTTGCAAAGGGTCTGAATATTTACACCTGAATACTTACACTACCAGTCAAAAGTTTGGACACACCTTCTCATTCAGTGTTTTTTCTTTATTTTCATGATTATTTACATTGTAGATTCTAAATGAAGGCATCAAAACTATGAATGAACACATGGAATTATGCTGTAAACAAAAAAGTGTGAAATAACTCAAAACATGTTTCATATTTTAGATTCTTCAAAATAGCTACCCTTTGCTTTGATTTAGGTTTAGATCAGGTGACTGTGGAGGCCAGGTCATCTGCCGCAGCACTCCATCACTCTCCTTCTTGGTCAAATAGCCCTTACACAGCCTGGAGGTGTGTTTTGGGTCATTGTCTTGTTGAAAAATAAATGATGGTCCAACTAGACGCAAACCGGATGGGATGGCATGTCGCTGCAGGATGCTGTGGTAGCCATGCTGGTTCAGTGTGCCTTCAATTTTGAATAAATCCCCAACAGTGTCACTAGCACAGCACCCCCACACCATCACACCTCCTCCTCCATGCTTCACAGTGGGAACCAGGCATGTGGAATCCATCCATTCACCTTTTCTGCGTCGCACAAAGACATGACGGGTGGAACCAAAGATCTCAAATTTGGACT
>OMLB01011837.1:18915-30438 GCA_900302555.1 Myripristis jacobus | reverse complement strand
GAAAATATGTACTGTGCATTGTCATGGTAAGATGCGGGTGTGTACGCAGGCACACATGTTTGCTTTTGAGAAGCCACTGCACTGACTTTTATTAAATCTGTAGTTGTAATTCTAATTCTAAGTTAAACAGTTTACCATGTGAGTCGTATCAAGAGATTTCACAGTGATCACACCACACCTGGCAAGTGGCTTTAAACCTTGTGTGCCTCTCTTACACACACACACACACACACACACACACACACCCACACAGTCTCTTTAGTTCCACATACAGACACAGACACACATACAGAGAGAGAGAGGGAAACACACACGCACACACACACACACAGTGCTAGCCTTGCAAGGTAAACACATGTGAAGAGGAAGTGGATGGTTCAATTACAGCAGCTCCCAGGACTGACAGGCCACATCACACATTGGAGTGAGTTATTCTGCAGGCACACACTTTGCCGCACTCAGCACCAACACAGCATGGCTGGCAGCCCGCTGGTGTGTATGTGTGAGAGGGAGTGAGAGAATTTGAGCAAGTGAGAAAAAGAGAGAACAGAAAGCATTAAGCGATCTCCCCAAAAAAAGAATACAGCAAAACTAGGAGAGCGAGAGAGAGAGTGAGAGAGAGAGAGAGCGAGAGAGAGAGATGTGATCACACTGAACTGATGCTGAAGTAGCTGCTGCAATTCTGAGCAGCTCGGGAAAGCGAAAGAGTGAAAGAGCCTCCAGGACAAGAACTACCATGAACGCTGCTGCTTCCCTGCTCCCATCTGCTCTCTCGAGCCTTAACTCTTACATACTCTTCCACACATGAGCACTGAAAATGTAAAACATGTCACACCAACAGCGGGGCCCGACTGTGTGAGCACTGATAACGTCCAAGCTTCAACTTCCACAGACATGAGTGTCCGTCTTCACAAGTTCACAAGTATAAAACAAACAAGCAATTATAAAGTTGATGGACAACTGAGTGAGGGCCATGCAGGTGGGCAATGTGGGTTTCAGCAAGAACAGGGATTGGCGTATAAAAGAAAAAATGTGGATGATATACTTGTTTGCACATCAAGAAAACAACATGAAATATGACTTTTGTGCTTTGGGTCACAGTAGTGGGCAAAACTGTCCCTGCGTTGCTGCAAGGATTGGAACCTGTTCCATTTTAGGATTGGTTTCAAGTTAACACAACACACATTTGTTTTAAGGAAAAATCAAGCCTAAAATACAGTAACACTGTTTAAAAACAAAGACTGGCGATTGTTCAATTGATTCAGGGTGCCATTATGCTGTTTCATATTATACCTTTGTTATTCTGCAACTTACAAGCCAAAGGTGAATGCAGTTTACGTGACAGAGATATTCTCAGCACAGTTAGAGTGGTGTTTAAGAAAGAATAACTCTGTAATATAGCCTAAAAATATCAGACTTCTTTGAAGAGTCATTGATTTGCAGCAATGTTAAAAACACACAGGGAGAAATCCAGCACACAGGACTAAAAGCACTCCCCTTCTTTCCATTAAACTCCACTGTCGCTGCAGCTGCCCTCTGTGTGAGTCACCTTGGCAAGTTCATTAGCAGGAAAACGGAATTACACCCTAAAACAACAAAACAACACCATGAACACAATCTAAATGTCCAAGCCCCGTTATTAAACAGTGTCGGGGTGTTTTAGGCTGGATTTTTCCTTTAATTCCCAAGCTGAGCAAATCCTCTTACTAAACCTCTGTCTGCCCTGATGTCATCATGTGCTTGTTTTCCAGGTCTTCACTTCCTGGTGTCTTTCTAAACATGTCAGTTTGACAGAAACCTTCAAAAGTATTGGAACACTGCTTAAATTATTTGAATACAAGAATATGCAGTATTGGTGGCACGGTCCTTTTCAAATTTCAATATGGGATGGTGAAGGATTCATATTTGATAAAATGCTTTTGAACACCTATTTGCCACAGAGCACTGCCTATGCACCATGACTGGAGTGAAACTAAATTAAATAAACGATCAGTCTCCAGCTTGTCCAGCTGCAGTGCAAACACAAGACTTGGGATATATTTCATCACTGCGGGCTGTAATATTATTACAGAGCTTCTTACCTTATTGCCAAGGGAAATGCAGCCTAGGATGTCTGCTGATCTTCACAGCTGAAAAGACAGAAGTGGACATCAATGAGAAATTCCTGCAAGATGTGCATAGGTCTACATGCATAGATGGTTAAGATTTTTTCCTCCAAGTCCAACAAATGCATTCCAGGTCTACGTCAGCAGCTCTGGCAAACTGGAGTGTCATTATTCCATAGAGATCTTATTCTGGTGCAAAACGCTTGGCACTTTATTTTTAGCAGCAGATATTTGTAGTAGGCTATGCCATATGTCGCACAGTTCACAGGGAGCGCTTGAGAATTGAGATACACTCTAGGCAAAACATAACTGCAATATACAAAATAATTAGAAGCTTACTGTCAAGAGTCGGTAACCATTACAGCTGGTTAAGGGGATGAATGCAAATTAGATCTGCTCTTCCACACAAAAAACATGTTCATCAAACATTGTAACGACTAAGACGGCAGTTTCACGTTAGTATGCAGCTGCATTACGTCCAGAATATCTCCTGTGCTGAGGGGGAAGACATCTGCAACAGCACTGAGGTCCCAAGATACAAACTGCCTACTGAACCAATACAGTCTTTCAGGCCCAGTGGAATGTCAGGACAAATAAATAATGAAATACTGACAATATCTACTTCCAAATAATTCATTCAATATATAAAGAGAAAGTGAAATATTTAAAATTTAAGATCATACATTTACTGTTTTATTTATAACATTTAATTACTTATCCGTTTATATTTTAATAAGTTCAATGTCTCAAGATGTGAACTTTGCAGCGGAATAGATATATCTGTTAACTGCTTCCATCACACTCAGTGGAAGCATTCTGGTCTTTGATTAGTGGTTGAACTTGAATCCATAATTCATGCCTACTTCAAAACGGCATTGCTCAGGGCCAGTATTTACTCTGATGATGACACTGCATGATATAGAGGGAGATATGATCACACTGACAGACAAAACGGAGGCAACTGGTCATGCCTCTAATTTTATAGGGAAAGTTGAACACTTCTGTAGGTATGGCGCAGTCTTCAGTTTCTAATGTCTTGTGTTTTGCGGCTGCTGCTGTTAAGTTTCCAAATTTTCTGAACTAGGAAAAAAATAATACAAGGCCGACTGGAATATTTCAGAATAGGCAGTATAGTTATTACACACATGCAGGGTCTAAGGTATTGTGCCTGCAGCCAGAGTTAATGACACAGGCTGCAGCCACACTACTGACAGGCCGGTGAGTGATGGGGAACAACTGAGAGAGACTCTCAAGGTGGAACATCTCAGCAGGGAAAAGCAGCAACTTGCAGGCTCTCACTTACATACGTGTCCTGTATCTCCCTAGAGAGATCCGACAGACAACACAGTTATACCTATACTCACACAAACACACTCAACTAGCTTGTGATATAAGCAATAATGCCTCAAGAATGCAAAATTGCACAGAGGTAAGGTGACACAGTCTTACAAAATAAATATGCAAGATATCGTTCACCTTCTTTCCCCACAGGTAAATAGGATAGTTCAATCTTAGATCTTTTGTGCAAGACCCCAAAGAATTCCAAACAATGTAATGTTAGAGGGAAACGGCAAATCAAAACAGCTGCATTCTGATGAAAGCAAACACTGGCTGGTGCCACTAATTGCCGTTAACTTATCTCTGTCCTGTATCTGATTACCTGCTTACTCATCAGGCTGTCGCCTGCATAGCTCAGCTTTAGCCCCGGCGGCTAGCAGCAACAACCTGTCCCTTGAGCGCCATTGACTCACTGACATTGGCAGGGAAGAGGGAAAGGTGTTGGATTTCTGCCGGCAGGTAAATGATCGACTCATTTTGGAAATTCCACTGAGGAGGTCAAAAAGATGAGGTCCTATCAATTCATGTCCACCCAGAACAAAGATGGCGAAACAAAGAAAGAGAAAATGACACAATGTCCCCGTTTCCAGTCTACCGCTACAGGCCTTGTATCTTGTGTAGTGAAGTATTGCATAGCATATGGGCAAAGCTGCTGAGTGAATTTAACCTTAGTAACAGTTGCAACCATTGTTGCAATTGATGGTAAGTCCTCAAGTAATGTTTTTTTGTCTTATTTTTTATTGATGCCACCTTAGGAGAGCTTGATATCTAGCTGTTAACTAATAACAATATAATGTCATGAGAGGCAATATCACATTTTGTAGCTAAAAGGAACCACAACACAGATGACCATCTCACATTGCCCAGAACTGGTCAGATTAAAGACTTCCATCAGCCTAACTGCTCAAAGTGCACTGCGTTAGACTCCATGATTTTAAGTGCTCACCTCTGCTGCCAAATCATGAGGACCAATTTTATATTAAGCTACTCTGAACACGCAGGGGGAAGGAGGAAATATATTCCCTCAGACCAAACAAATACACTTCAGCAAAGTAATCTGTGAAAAAGGCTGAAAATAACGTAATAATGGAGAAATGCCTTGGCTTTGCCTCCAGTAAAATAAATTTGAGCTCTGAAATTAAACAAAGCATGCTCGAGAGGAGAGAACCCTTATCTCCAGCAACATAAAAGAGACATCTGCATTCTTGTGGTTCTATACTCTGAGCCTGAGGGAAATTGCTTTGAGCAAAATTCAACAATCTCAGTTTAGGGAAACATTACCAAGAGATGTAAAGCATCTCGGGCTGTAGTAATTACCTAGGAGTGAAAAACTGTACCACTTAACTGCCAAGTTAACTCTCAATATATTAGGTTAGATTTAAATCGGTATTAATTCTGTGATTATGAAATCAAATACAATTCAAAAAGAAGGGAAATGGGGCACTGGGATTTAAGCCCAATATGCATTAGGCACAAAGTTACTACACAGCTACAGGGTGACTCATTGTTCTTTGAATAGACTGAATTCCTTCCTTTTTCCCCTGGCAGTTATGCTAGGTTGGGAAAGTCATCTAGCTCCCTGGTGTTTTCAGAGGTGGGGCGCGGGGGTACGTCGCTGCTGGCATTCTCAGGGAGCACAATATGCCACTTGAAACTCCATTGTCCCATCCATCAAGTTTGTTCTATTAATCTCACACTGCAAAGGTGAACAGAGTGGGGACCGCTCAGACAATATGGTGCCAGGGAAACACCTTGCTCCAGATCCAACAATGAAGTTTTAATAAAGTTGCCCGCTATGACTTCTCACATCCCCAGCCCTGTTCACATTCAACACAGCTGGATTATAAAATTATATGAAAGAAACAGCAGCATGCAGTTATGTCAAAGTAGCAACTGGGTTTAGGATTTCTCTTAAACTTTTATCATCTCAGGGAAAAGTCTGCTGAGCATGTAGGCATGCCCTTTTTCAGCAGCACTCCTTGCTTCATTTACATGCATGGGAGTTGCCCACTAAAATTTATTTTGTTGCTGTTGAGCAACTCAGCTAAAACAAAAAGGAATTGGGAAGCCTTGCTAAAGGGCACCTCAAAGCTCAATGGTACTTACTGAGGGAGGAAAGAGCCTTCATCATTCCCTCTAACACCATTTCCTTTCTGTTTCAGTTCCCATTCCAAGCCAGTTCAGGGATTCAGACAGATGATCTTTTGAACACAAACCTCTCTTTCTCTAAATGTTACAGACAATATCGGCCCTATTTTGACCCCTCATCGGCAGTCATGATCGTACCTATCTGTTACAAATATCCGTTGCATAGGCATGTAAAGAACAGCTTTGGTAGCTTAGATGTCAATGCTAACTAAGCCCATTCACTCCTATTCATGTGAAATGTAAATGTGAAAAAATGCTCTGTGAAACTTGAAATTTGCTATGCATTATTCCATCTTGGCAATACTTCGCCTGCTGATGTATGTTCACTAAAATGACTGTTTTACTTGAAATTTTCACGTTGATACCAAATGTCCCTCATTCAAAGCTCACAGGGGATTTAGGTAAACTTAACTCCTGAGTGCTCTCGTGAGATCTAAGCAGCCTAAGCAGAGCTATTCGCTTAGTTTATATACCAGGAGAAACAGCTTCCTCTGTTTCTAGTTCACGTGTGACAAATGTGTCCCCTCGTTCCGTTACACAACTTTTAGCCAATCAGTGACATCCACTGCACTTGGGTTCTGTCCTCCAAGTTGACAGACCACTGTCAACAAAGCGGAAGAGAGCTGCTGAGAAGAATTTGAACGCTCCTGAAAAATATTTCCATTAAAGAGCACAATTTTGAGTGGATTTACATTAATTTTAGCAAACATGTATGCCAGCCAAGAGGTCACAGGGTGGAATTCCCTCTGCATAGCAACGTTTTGTTGTCAGGTTTGTTGAGTTTCACAGAGTTTCTAACATTTTGGATTATGAATGAGAGTGGATTTGGATTTAGCCTTGACCTCTGAACTAACAAAGTATATTCTGTACTGGGGGCATGCGATATGATGTTATTAAATCATGAGCAATTAAAATACTTCCATGTTCTGCCTGTACCATTACCTTACTGCAGAGACTTGGCTTTTATTCCCAACCAAGCCCTTTGGCGCATGTCATTCCCTCTCTCTCCCCCTGCCTAGCCACTGCCACTATCAAATAATGCAGAGATGCCAAAAAAAAATTATTTGTGGATGGACAGATATAATTACGACTGTTGGCAAGATGTTCCCGTATGAGCCTATAAGACCCTACTGGCCCTGAGCTGGACATCCATAAATCCAATCACAAACTGCATACTCACTGTGAAGTATCACTTCAACTGAACTATGGTTATTTAAATGGTGTGCTGAGTAGACTGAAATTTTGCATTTCAGCCTAAACCTAAGAACTTTATATATACACAGGTGCAACATTCCTGTCTAAAATGCATTTAACATTCTCTGGACTCTATTCAAAATGTGGCTCAAGTCACATGTCCCATAATTGAAGAATGCATTAGTGCTACAATAGACGTAGTGCAGTTGTTCTGCTAGGACATTATCCCTCCAAGTACATCCTTGGAGTATTACACTGTAGCATCAAGGAGAAACCAATCATTTCATTCCCTCAGAATCAGCAAACCTCTCCTTCATCGGCTTCAGAGAAGTGAATCGATGAAACCTAACACTGCAGCCTAAGCATCCCTAAAACGGAGAGCCACAGTGACCCTCTCTGTTTCATTAACAGCTCTTCAAACCCTCAGAAAAGAACACAAAAATAACCAGAGTCAGCCACTGCTCACAGATTCCAGGAAACAGGGTGAAATGTGAGGAGGAACGACTCCTGCAAAACCAAACTTGAAATGATGCTTAAGCTTTCTACTCTTTCGCAGCAGGGGATTAAAGGTTCTAAATCATGGCGAACATCAGAGCTCAGTCTTGCAAGATGAACTGACTGAAGCCCACTAATTGTCTGGTGTCTTCCGCCTCTCTCTCATGGATAAGCAGCGGACCCAGATATGCAATTAGCTAAATGGGTGTATGGGATATGGGCTTAATAAATGCAGGGGGGAGCTCTGTGTGTGGTTGTGGACTCATTACGAACCCCACTTTCATTGGGAGCCACCTGTCTCAAACTGCACTCATCATATCGAGCTCATTAGCCTCTAGAAAATCAGCCCTATAAAAATACAGATAGGAATGAGACTGTGCTGCTAATTCTGACATCCACGCAGCACTGCTAAGTCGAAGGATTAGAAACCCTGAAGCATGATTTCTTGAGGTATTAACTGCTAACTAAATTTTGTTTGACACAAAAGACAATTGGGGAGTAAAAATCAAAAGTAGGTGAACATCATTGGCTGTTTCATAGCATCTCACCCCATTACAGCTGTGTAATTATATTGATTTGATGCTGCTATGTATTTTTCTAACTAGTGAGTTAGGCAAATCAGAAGTGGAACTGCGCGTGCCTTCACCCTTTGATAATGTGATCTTTCAGTGCAAACACTAGCCTAATTTTCACTTACGTCACAGATATCCAGGATAAGTTTGCAACACAACTTCTGCTAACAGGATCCAGCAGCAACACCTACCTCTCTTTGGACACAAGCCGTCTGCTTTTGCTGTATTTATGAGTGTATGTGTAACAGCACAGCAACACTCTTTCAGAAAATCAAGAACCAGGAAATTCTTCCTCACACAAAATCAAAGCTTCAATAAAATATTTCTGATTCTGATTTTCAATCAACTGGAAAACATATCAACAAGAAATGACTACAAAACTCCCTTAAAAGGCCTCATGCTGTATTCTTTTTCAGGGTTTTATATTAACTGCTGATATTCCTAGCAAGATGTATTTGTGGTTTTGAGGACCTGTGGTCTGCTAAATATAGTTTCACAGCTCCTCTCTCTTGCCTTTATCCCGGAGCTCTGGCAGCACGGTTCGTTTAGTCAATCAGAAGAGAGAATCAGCACCTCTCCACTGATTGGCTGACTCCTTTCTGAGTGACATATGGTCAGGCCAATCACAAGCAAGTAACTGAAACCTACGTTGCCAAACGGAGCGAAATGGTGCTCACCGGTAAACAGGAATTATCATCTTATATAGATCTATATTATGTATGATTGTCATGGCTACCGCCGAGCTTGATGTTATACGACCATACGTGTTTGAGCCCGACTCCGATCCCAAACCACAGACGAAACAGGCAATGTATTGTGTTGGGTTGATGAAACAGATTGCGCTGAAATGAACCCGACAGACGAGCAAATTTGGACTAAAACCCTGTGGGAGCTTGTGAGCTTGTTGCCGTGGGGAGCGGAGGCGGACTGTGGGCGGAGTTACCGACATCATGACATCATGAAGTAATGGAAGTGCAATCCGCTCGTTTTACAGGGAGAGTTTCAAAAAAGGGCTGTGTGCACTTCTCCATTTATCACAGGTTTAATGCATGGGACAGTATTTATGTGGCCCCAAGACCTTCCCAATCACGCAAAAACAACGAAAATTGCATTTTTCAGGCCATGGGGCCTTTAAAACCACTTGACAATGAAATGGCAAACTAAGAAAGCCGAATGCCTGTTAAGCAATACCTAGTGACAGTTACCAGAAAAGGAAATGTGAAATCTTTTATCGCTTTTCACCGTCATCTGATAACATGATTGATGATAGTGCTCACAAAGCCTCAAGACAGAAATCTATTTTATCCTGAGCGCTGCGGACAGCTGAGCAGGGGATATGCCATTCCCATCAATTTCATTCATCAACAGACAAAAACAAGGTCGTGTTTCTCATTAAAACAGCAACAGAACACATTGTGCCCATGTGAAGCAGCTCAGGCCTTCACTCCTCAGTGTGCTCAATCAGATGAAAAATGTTGCGGTTCTCCAATCAGTTTAGCTGATAGGCTAAATCCAGAAGAGTGCATGCACACCAGGCTAGGGGATGTGCACATACACAGATATACAAACAATCATATACAATGATTGTTTCCCTGAAAGCTAACCCTGCCCTGCCTGGTGGCACTTCTTCAAATAAATTAACACACCCACAGTGACCAAGGGCAGTTTGCATAGCTCCCACATAAATCAAAGCCTAATGTTTCTCAAAAGTACAGAGTGGGATCCAAAATAGCTGTTCTTAGATTTTAAAAAGCCTGAGGCTTGTCACAAAACTAAATATACTCCATTTGGGAGCCTTGCTGAAAAAAACCCCACAACAAATACAAAAACTAAAAACCCTAGAGCCTGATATATTAAGTTACTTTCATCTAATCTCTTTCTCTTCATGGTGGGCTCCTCTTTCAGTGCCTTTTTTTTTTTTTGGAGAGCTCAGGACATCTGCAGAGCAGCTGTTGCTTTGCCTCACATGAACATGCACACACACACACACACACACACACACACACACACACACACACCTACACAGAGTTGTTACATGGCCACCCCACCAGAGGTGATGGGGTCAGGAGCCTTGTGTCCAGACACACCATTTAATCTTGACTCAGTATGGACAATCTGTGGAAAGCAAACACCACACAGCCACATGCACACACAGAAATAGGCACGGGCATACACAAAGACAGGCTTACATGAGTGCACGTACAGACACACACACACGCACACCAGACAGAGCCCCTCTCGTCTCTCTTCTATACAAGGCAGCCATTCGACCCTCTCTTGGGAGGGGAGAAATTCTCAATGATTAGTCCTGCAGCCCCAGCAAGGAAGGGAGGGGCACGACTACTAATTCAATTACACAGACCCCCATCTTTGTTCCAGCCCCTTTCCCAGTGCCATGAATGGAATCAAACACATCCGTCCAAGTGGGAGCCAGCAGCAGAAAGGCAGTGATGTGCTCACAGCAGCGGTTTACATTTGGTTTCTTGTCCACTGTGTGCACTCACATGTAGGAAATGGCGATAATGTGTGTAGGTGTCTCTTTCCCACCCTGTCCAATTGGAACATGTGTGTTTGTGCATGAGTTTGTTTCAGACATGTGGGTTTTGTGCCAGTGCTCTTTGACAGAGTGATGTTGACTGAGCTGAGACAAGCTGGAGTGGCTGACTTTTATTCTGCTGTTAAGCTCTCTGACAGGTATACAAAGGTGGAAAAAACTCCAGCGTGCCACGTCTATAGCCATTAGAGCAGATCATCAAGGATTAAAGCAAAGCGCTGGAAAGAGCCACTGTTTCAAGAGGAACTCCTCAATTTAGGCATTCATATAGAATTCACAAGCAAAATGCGTTTTTATATCCATTTTTGGAGGGGATACAAAGGCTTTTTCATTTTGAGATAGTTAGGATTATACAGTTAGTTGCGGTACACTTAATTCAGTATGATTAAGATTTTTTCTGGGTGCCCCACTGTCATAACACTAGGCTAGGAGAGGCTGGCACAGACATAGCACTAAAAGCTCAAAATATAGCGCAGTAAGAAGCAAGAGAGGCTAAGGCTGCCAGGCACTGTGCAAAGAGAAAACTCAATTGCAAATCAAGGGATTATCTGAGCTGTGCTTTATAGCCTTAAAACAAAATTCTCATACCATTTCAGATGATTGCTTTCTGAATCTTGCATTCTGCTCGACTTGCCTCTCTGAGGAAACTGCATTTACAATGTTCCTCTTTTCTGTAGCAATAAATGAAATGACGGCAACGGTGGCCCACATTACTGTCCTCTGAGCACTCACTGTAACAGGTGAGCTTGATGATATCTTATCAGGGGCCAGTATCTGCTTAATAAAATTGTAAGAAAGGCTTATATGAAATGGAAAAAAGCAAATTTTATTGATCATGAAAATATGATCCACTACCTGATGATATGCTTGGTAATGATGGTAAGCAAACTCCTATCAGTCAACATACTTTGAAGCAACACACAACTCTGCAAGCAATAATGATAAACGTCCTCACCATAAGTTGATTGTTGCAGCTCATTATTTTATCCACACTGATTTTTTTTCTCATTTATCATAACTGATCAATGCTTGAGGCAATATCGCTCCGAAGAATTCCCCTAAAATGTTTGTCAACAGCTCCATGAGCTCCAAAAAAAAAAAAAAAAAAAAAAAAAAA
>OMLB01011837.1:0-18895 GCA_900302555.1 Myripristis jacobus | reverse complement strand
CACACACACACACAACCACAAAAAAAAAAAAAAAAAAAAAAAAAAAGAAGGCGCTGACAGCTCTCTCTGCAGCAAACACAAGAGCTGAACAGGGCAAGCTTTCATAGAAAACAAGAGAGCTGTGGACCAGACAGGAGCAAAGAGAGGCACAGGGGGCTAAAATGTCACAGTCACTATGGGCATGGCTGGCATGCAGTAGACCGGACTAAAATGACACCATGCCCCCACATGCCCTGTCTCACTCATTGGAGTCAAACAGGGCAACTATACCCCCTTCAGTGCTGTGTCACAAATATGACTTTTCTATTCAAGACGTAAGACCGACACATACATATAATTTAAATTACACAGGGATTTGAATGAATTCTGAAAGTCCCTGGGACATCACACTTACTGAAAAACAATAAAAGCCTTTCATGAAAACAATGCAAAACACTATTATAACTGCAGAAGTGCAAGGCTTCCCTGTGACAGCATCAGCTCACACCAGTCACTCGTTCTGCCACTTTCTTCCTTCCATCCTGCTGAAGCTCCATGGGTGTTTCCAGGGAAGATTACAGCGGTTCAGAGCTAAGAGGTTGGGGCCTCATCCAACAGTTCACTCAGGTCATGTTGGCGGTAGAGATGCCAGCTGCCAAGCATTAATGACAAACTGGGGGAGAGCAGTTTGAATCAAGTCCCTCTTGCTCTCTCCAAGGTAGAGTATGATAGATAATGTGTTCTGGTTACACAGCTTACCTGCCCTGAAAGGATCTTATTTACACCTGCAGTTGAAACCTCATTGTGGATGAAATCAAGATGTCAAACAGGGCGTTGCCTCTGTCTTCCAATCAGGGCTGCATCTGTATGAATAGCTTGAGTAATTGGATCATTAGGTGCAGCTATAGCTGTAAGGTGACCTGGGTCCCTATCTGGTTTGCTATTTTCACTGATAGCCAAGTTAAAACATCTATCCTATCTATCAGTGCTACATATAAAGCAATGGCAACCGAGCTGAAGACAAAGCTGCCCAAGATACTAATACCAGCATTGGTGCCAATCCTGGGCTAAAATGGATTGGAACTTAATGTATCAGAGATTTTACAAAAGACTAATATCTGCTGCCAAAGGCCCTAAGCAAAATGTTGAAAATTTGTGCAAATGAAGCATTTTCTGCAAAAAGATTTTTTTAATTTTTTTTTTTTTTTTTTAAATCAGTTTCTTTTTTCCCAGTGACCCTGAACTAATGCTCCAAGCTCACACTGTTCGGTGAGAGTAATGGATCAGAGCAGCACTCATTATCACCCCTAAAAAGGTAGTTTTGGTGCATCTCCATTGATATCCTACTTATTGAAAAAACATTTTGATACAAAACTAACCAAAAGATCAATCCAGGCAAATCAAAACTGATATCTAAAGCTCATGTTTATGCATGAACCTAAACAATACTGTATTATAAATCTTTGCACCGATTTGATTATACAAGGCAATGACTCTCCTGCTGTCTCATGTACATATGGGCAGGCAATGCCCCCCATCTCCAAAACTAATCCAAACAAATGATCCATAAGGTAGGCATTGGCAGCCTCAAAGGTGACTACATCATTTGCAAGATACAATAAATCAACCCCCAGTGTGAAAGGCAGTGTCTCACTCTGTCAGGCCTGCAGATAAGGGCAGGCCGTGCTGCCAATCTGCCCCTCCTCACGAGCTATCAACCTAATCTCTTTTGCATCTCAGCTGTGGAGATATGGGAGCACTCTAATCCGCTCTATGGGTGGAAAGCTGCAAGCAGACATTTAACCGTCTGCTAGCTCCAGCCGCATTGGCCTCCAAAACCTAATTTAGTCAACAGCTATATGGAATGATATACATTTTAATTAGGGTAGGCATTGCACTTCCATTTGTTATCTTATCCATTAGCATTTCCAGTCAAGGTTGTTGTTGTTTTTTAAATGAATGAGTGCCTTTCTTGGTGTGACACGTTTCTAAAGCCTTTTGAAAAGTCCACAGCAATTCCAGGACAAGCGGAAAAGATAACAGTTCCAGACAGGTAAGCTGACCGGCAGGCAGAGGAACCAATTAAAAAGCAGGCTAGCGGCTGAGGAGAGGCCCAGGGACACTAAAGAAGAATAACATGACAAGAATGGCAAGCTGCCTCACAGGGATGTGGCTGGTTATTGTGGGTGAACAATCCAGCTGCTCCAAGCCCTGTTTTTCCATGGTGTCTGCAATGTAAAAGCCCGGTCCCTTGGTTGTCAGCTCTATTGTCAGAGGCAGGCAGGAGCCTCTCCCAATTTGCCTTACAGACATTAAATACTCTGCCTTGTTTGGGGACTCACAGACAGCAATGTCAGCCACACTAGCCTGAACGTGCACACACCTCTTGCTTTTAACATCACATCCTGAATTCCTAAATACTAAGAGCTTACGGTAAAGATGATACTTTAGATGCCAACTGGATAACTTTACGCACGCCATGGCTCCTGCTAATTAAAAAGGGCTACATGAGCTGGCTTAACATCTAAAGGGAGGAGAGTGTAAATGAATGGCCAGCCCTCCTTAACCCTACATAGCTTACACGGGAAGCACCATCATCACGCATGGGATTGTGTTGTGATGTAGCCAAGGGTCTAATTTTTCTAGCCTAAATTCATGTTTAGATATGGGAGTTGAGCAGAAAGTGGTACAGCAATTTTATAAGTAAAACCATCCTGTTTCGTGACACTGGTTGATTCTTCCTTTACAGCCTCTAGCTGACAGCATGAAAGTAATCATTCTGGTTCAAATCCAATTGGTCCGCTCAGAGACTTTATCCTTGTACAACATGCAATGTAGCCTAACACACTTTCTATTTGTGGAAAATCCCTGTTGAAATCAGGTCTTGTCAGACATTTTAATAACTTAAAAACTGGTTTATGGGCTACAGCACATGTTCTACATCACAAGTCATCTGTGTCAAAACTAGACCTTTAGAAATCCACTGCAGACAAAATTCTGAATGAAATGGGAAACACTGCATGGTCATGATGTAATTACACAGAGAGCTGCTAATGCACCCAAGTGCATCCATGGTGATCAGATGGTACGAAGTGCAGAGTAAACTTCACATCATAAATGGCTAGAAAGCATCAGTCTATAATTTACAGAGAACAGCTTTTCAGAGTTTCAGAATCGGCCTTTCAATATGACAAATTGACTATTGGGCATATTTTACTCTGAATTAACAATGGCCTCATCCCTGGTAATCAGGAATTAGCATCAGGAATTAGTTAAGACAAGCTTCTAGGTCAGTGTGGCACAGAAAACTGACATTCATCCACTGGAAACATCTGTGCGAGCCACTCATTTAAATTGCTAGAAAGCGATTTGTTGTGTTGGCATTAGCAAAAGTACAGGAAGTCTGCATTTAAATCATTTTTACAAGTGATGCAATAAATCATTAGCACTACACTTTGGGGAAGCTGAAAGGGAACCCTCAAACTGCTGTGACTGTGCATCACACATTGCTAAGGCCTGGCTGATTTTTTTCACAATTTTGACAAGACTGCACATTAAGAATATGGAGCCAATTAATTGTCATGTCATTGTAGTCTTGAAACTAACTAAAGGAAACTCGAGTTAAATGACAATTTGTGTGACCTATGTTAGCAGCAACAGCAATAAAAAATGAAAATAAAAACAATCAAGCTGGTGCTTTTCCACTATCAGAAAAAGCTGCGTTACACAGCTCCCCTGCCCTCAAGGAGTACATTTTACCCAGTCAAACGAAATGACAAAACTCATAAGGTCACAGATGTGGTGTGAATATTCTGCCTAGCAATAGGCCGCTCCTCATCCATTTAACAGATGTGTGCAGATTTATGGTTCGGCAGAGCAACCTGTGTCATTCCATCCCTGCGACTTGACTGCAGCTGAGGTGTTGACATTCTAGCTAGCCATGGGGTTGAGGAACGAACCAGAGGGTGGTGAAATGCAGAGGGGGTGAGAGAGAATGAGATAGGGGTAGCTTTTGCAGGAGGGGAAGACAGAAAAAGAGGGAGAGCACAGTGTGGTTTTGAATTTGTGTGTGTGTGTGTGTGTGTGTGTGTGTGTGTGTTGAGGAGGTGGGGCTGCTACTGTTTCCTGCTAGATCAGCAGACTCTGGCTGCTTCCAGGCTGGCTTATCTTTCAGCAGGAATATCACCACCACACCAAAAGGGAGGGAAGGAGGGCAAGAAAAGCACTATGAATTAAAAGGATAAAATGCTGGGATTACTACAGTGAGGATGATGGTCAACCCCCAAGGGCTGATCGAGTGAAGATGAGTTTAGATTTAGGCTCCTTTGCCACAGTCACGGTAAAAGGCATGTTTTGCAGACTTCTCTATCTTTTTTGGCTAGTAATGCCCGGATAATCTGTTTAAAATGCCAGGTTTTACAAAAAGTATCACACAACTTGTGCTATACTCTTTATTTAGGACTGCAAACTGATTATTATTTTCATTTATTGATGTACTGATTTGTTAATTTAATCTACTAATCATTTGCATATCAAGTGTCAGTAAGTAAGCACAAATTAGCATCTTTGTGGTTTTAGTGAAATGATTAAGAAATTATCAAAATTTTAGATGCATTTTCTGTAAATCGACTAATCATTTAATTGATTAAATGATTCGATTCAGCACTTCCTCTTTCCATGTCTACCCACCCGAGGTAGAAAGACTGTACTGAGATACCACATGCCACATTTGCATCCACTCCCATAAAACAATTGGCAGGGAGGAGCGGAGTGAGTGTGTGTCTGCTTTGTGTAAACACAGCCTGCTTTAAAACTCCCATGTAGGGTTGAGGAAAGCTGAGGAATGCAAGGCAGTACAAAGCACACAGGGATGCCAGGTTGTTCAGTAGTGTTGACCCACAGCGGCATGAAAGTGAAAGGCTTGGCAGCGCAGTTAGTGAACAAAACTTCCACCGTAGAACAGCCTGCGGTTCACCCCCTGGGAACACGGATCAAAAATTCTTTCAAAAAATCCCCTCTCAATCTGCTACTCGGGCATTTGAATCCAGCGTCCTAGTGGCCTATGCTGCCAATTCAAAAATCAGCCGAGGCTTAGATGACGTTCCCTTTAGAACAGCCGGCGACACACGTCCCACCTGGTGTGCGCCAGCCAGCATTACAGAGCTAATCTCGTAGCTAATGCAGACAGCACCTGAATCCAACAGTGACAAACTGGACACAAAAACCCCACAAGTGCCTCCCCAAGTCAGTAGCCTGAGGGTGCTCTCTGCACTGGGCTGATAAGTAAGCAGAGTCAGGACAAGGCTGGCATTCTTCCCCCAGACCAAAATACAAAATGCCTGAGTCCATCTTAAGACAAGAATTTGACAATGCCGCGTTTGTCTTGCTGCCAATTGGAGAACAAGCTCCCCACAGAAATGTCAATATGAACCACAGCGCGCACCAACTTAAAGCTCAGAAGATTATTGAACAATCTCATTTCAATTAGGCAAAGCAGAAAATAGTGACATTGTATTATCTTTATTAAATTGGAACTAGGGCCACAACTAATTACGCAACTAAGCAGTGCCCTGAGTAAATAAGTATACAGTGCCTTTGCTTTGAAGCATCAAAATCCCATGTTTTTCATTAGTCCTGCAGCTACAGAACAGTGCCCTAAGCAAAGCGCTAACAACTTGAGGGTAAGGCCCAGTGCAACCACATGCAGTTTATATAGACTACAAAATAAATAAATAACACTCACAAATTCAGCAGTGGGCTATTTAGCAGAGCACAAACACCCGATCAGTCCCCTCCCATAACTATATAGTCATGCTGAGCACTGACGACTGAGTCTGAGCATTGCAACTAATAAAGATGTTTTAGCACTACCTCCCACCACCGGCTTCCGCCAAAATGAGCCACCACCCAATTCAACAACTGTACTGCCAATAAACGTAAGCCTTGTTAATGGGTTAATGTAATGTGTTTTCCACAGTCAGATGGTCTCATTTAAGTTTTTAAACCCGAGACCTCAGACAGTCTTAGCCCCATGGTTAAGCAGCCATCCCAGTGAAAAGTGAGCTTTCTACCACCATGTCTGCTGAGGACAGGTGTATTAACAAAGTGTGCCCTGAACCACATGGGCATATTTAATATGGAAACACAATTTCTCCTTTCTTCAAACATTTAGTTAACATCTAACATCTTTCACTATGAGACGAAGAATTACCCAGGTGCTCAGATGCAGAACCAGCCACAGGGAAGCGGGCACAGTTCAACACCCTCAACAGCCATATCAACTCACTCAGTTTCTTATTCATCTAAAACAATAAAGAATAAGAGAGTGTCCTGAAATTTGCCTTTGTGGATGTGGCAATCAGTTTTGTATCATCAAGAAAATCACCACAGACCTTCTTTTTAGGGCTTCAGTGATCCAAATTGACTGAAGCCTAGGCCAACTGCAAACTGTGGGACAACAGCAATCTTAAAAGATCACTGCATGTCTCAGATGAATCTCCTAAAATCTTCATTGCAATGTGTGTCAGACTGTACGATTTCAAGTTCACTGTACGGCGGACGGCCCAAATGATCTGTCCGGCAGATCATGATGATAAAGCAGAAAAACACGAGGCTTGGCAACAGTAGTACAATACGATGGCATGTGTATTCTGAATCATCCCACCCCATGTTCCAGTTGGATGCTTTGTAGACATGGGACATAGGACAAGTCACACTGTCCGACTGTGGACACAAAGCTCTGACACCTGTCTTTGGTCACAGCGGATCCAAACCGGCTGTCGATGACCGTGCTACAGTGTGCTCGGAAATTGCCGATTTGATCTAACAACCAAACGTTTCATCTGCAGCAGCAATATTGTGAGGAAAAAACGTACAGTCTGTAGGGGCCTTTAGAAGAGCATCGAACCACTAAAATACTCATCCCATACTGTGAGTCATGCAAGCTGAAGATGCGCCAAGTGAAAGTCTCTCTGCAGGTTCTCCTCCTGCAGCACATAACTTGGATGATGTTAAACAGCCATCACTGGTCATTGGGAGGCATCTACTGTTAACTGCTGTATACTCTTAGCTAGTTACATCAGTGAGCGCAGCCCGTAGCACAACGTGCAAATAAAAGGCTATTTTCAGCCATCTGATTTACACTGGGCTCTCCACATGTAATGTAATCCAGCTGCCACACTCATGACGCTACTTTATAAAACAGAAGAGAGGCAATGTTTACAGTCAAAGAGAGCAGAGCACAGTGTGTTTGAGTAGTCCTTCGCCTTCTTCTTTCTGTCCCCATTTTCCAAGCTCACAGGCCTGGCGGCACTCCCATGCACTCTCCCCTCACTAATAAACAAAGAATGGTTTCCCTTATATAGCTCTATTCAAACTGTACGAGCAACATCACAAATAGTCCCACAGAGGGATGTGCAAGCCCAAGTTTTTTTGAGACAAGTTTTGGCCAAGGGCAAGGAGCACTGACAGTATGATTGTGCAACAGTCATACATTAACAGCCACTTAAAGAGCTATTCCTGGTGCCATCCACTTGCAGAATCCTGTAGTGTCAGGTTGGTTGCATTTACGAGGGCTGCAAACCAACACACATTCAACACAAAACTATCTGAAATAACCTAGGCTTCATGTTATCCAGAAAAGGCAATATTTGTAATTTAAAAAATGTTTGAAGTGATGGATGTTGGGAATCCACAGATTAGGCTATTTGTTTTACCTAAGAGGTAGAGAAAAAATAGGCCAAATTATATCAGTGAAGATCTAATGTGTCCTTTTCACCTGCTCGTGGTCAAATCCCACTTTGTGCAGTGCTGTCATGGTTCTCAAATATGCATTTTCAAGCCCTCATGTATTGTCCTCTATTGGAAAACAGAGAATACGATATGAATGCCTGAAGGAAAACAGATAAGGGCAAATAAAAGTCACACACAAAATAGGGCCTGCATGCCTCTATTCTTTGTTACCTTTATATTGTCAAGTCAGTATGGATTTGAGAGCAAGTATTGACACCCAGGAACAATGTGCATGTTTTCCTGCCACAGAATAGTCCACCTTGCTCTTGCATTTATTTTTGAGCTAAGCATTGTCAGGAAAATCAATTAGATATGGGAGAACACAAAACCAAACAACCTCCATTACCTATAATCACAGTCTTCGTAAAATTCGACTGGCTTGAACTTTATGCATACAATTTGTACAGCTATGGCATAACTTATGTGAAATAGGTTTTGTCTGTCCTTGCAATGATCTCAGAGAAAGCATCGTACTAAAGAAAACAGCATACAAAACAGTTTTAACTTGATGCGGCAGAAAATATATATTGGAAAGCATCAGTCATGGTCAAAATTATAATTATTCTGTGGCCAAGTGATACAACAGTTGGTTTCTATTTTTGTACAAAATCACAGTTGGCGGGCTCATTTTTCACCCAGTTATAGGCTACTTCATTTCAGTCTCTCATACATTTGTATGTAGCCACCAAATTCAACCAACAAGATCCTTCCTCACCTCTTCATACTCCATGCTTTTGTGTGAAATGCCAACCTCAGAGTTACATCTTTCATAACAGCAAAGGGGGAAGCAAGTACTACCGTGGCACAAGATGACAATTTGTTCATCTTTCTTTCAAATCCCCAAAATATTTTTGCTCATATTGTGCAATGATGGAGCCACTTAAGCCCGTTTACCAACAGGGTGGCCTTATACAGTAGGGTTACTCCCCAGGCATGTCAGTAGCTAAACATTTGCACTAAGAATTTATCCTTTATGGGAAAACTAAGAATAGAAGCCCCAGGCTATAGCACAGCCAAGGGGGAGCAGAGGGGTGGAATCCATTTCTAGCACTCCCAGAATGCCCACCCACCCATGCTCAACAAATCAACAATACAAGCCGCTCCACAGACACTTCCTGGGGAATTCCAACACCGGATCATTTTCACTATTCTGACATCACAAGACAGAAAATAATTTCTGATGAGTGAAGTGAATGTTGAAATCGTGTCAACAAATAACAAACACGTTGAGTAATGAGAACGCCATTTGTTCATGATGGTCTGGAGACTAGATATAGTTACAGCCAACTGCTGAGGGATCTTACAATTTACCCCATGGTGGCAGATAAAACTTTAAAATGCAGTCAAACTTGCTTTCATCTTGGGAAAACCAAATTTCACTGACAGATCGATTAAAGCTGAATAAAGTTATCAGCTTTTGTAATTTCTGGTCACTAACGTTGAGACTCATCTTGTGAAGTCTTATTTGCTCCTCCCTCATTGCATGTATACAGGCGAGAGAAAGAGAGAGAGAGAGAGAGAGAGATTCTCCACAGTGTCAGACTCCCCTGTTGTATAATACATGAGGATTTGCAATGTACTTCAAGCTTTGTGCAGCTCATCTCAAGACAATTTGCTTTCACGTGTAATTACAATCATTTTGTTATCTCTGATTCAATAAACGGCAAAATCAGAATTGTAATTTTCCCATACATATTAAGTTAAATACCATCAAACACACTTCAGCTTTGATACCTGGCCTAATACAGCCAGTCAACTGGACTCATACCAACCATCTTTGTTCATAAGCATGCCTCTATAACCTCCAGGCAGCCACTGCATTAAGTTGTCAATGTGGCGAAACTGAACAGCAACATGTAGGAAAAAAGACGAGGGCAAAATGAAAACAAATGGATTCCCCCCGAGACAAAATAATGTGCAGTAAGAGATAGTCAAAATGCGTAAACTGCATAGGTGCTGAGCAGTAACATGGACCACAAGGGTTCATCTCGGTTACACATGACTCCATACAAGACTGCCAAGTCCACGCTGTTCACCGTGCAGCGTGCTTATGTACTGGGTACAGGAGACACCTGATTAGGTTACATTTCTGTCCTGGTGACTAAGAGGCAATAGCAGAGGAGCTCAGCTGCAGCCTCAAACACATTTCAGACTAGATCCACTTTCAGGCAGGGGCTGACATGACAGTCCCCACCGGCCAAGGCCAAACCCCTAAAATTACAAGCTGAGCTTTGCAAGTCAACCTGGATTGCACCCAGAGTTCAGCGATCCATCTCACAGATGCTGTTTGTGTAATTGATAAAGTATTATATCCGATGTCTCCTTTTCCTATATAAGCAAGCTTGAGTCATGACATGTAGGCATCAAACAGTTGTAGTGGTTTTGAAGGACAAAAACATGGGACTTGGACAACAGCAAGGTTTTATGTGGTCATTCACAACTCTGCAATTTATCGAATGCAAATAATATCAGTATATCAAACATTTTTGTACTGCACTTTCTAGGAAAGTAGCACAAATTACCAACAGCAGAGACAAATAAAGCAGGAAATGGAAAAGTCAACATAGACCAATTAAATATCATTACCGCAATTACCTAAATGAAAAAAGTGACTAATTTCCAAGGGCAATAATACCATGCCTTGCTCTGATGAAGACTGATAGCCTAAACACGTCAGCATTTGTTGGCTAACAAAATGTTTGAATTTATTGTAATAAAGACCAGAAGAATGGAGACTTGAGGTATCATTCATTTTTGAAGTGCCACCTTTCTCATTTGATTTTAGAATAACATCATACCACAAGTGGATAATTAGCTTGTTTTAGTGTTTACAGCCAAAAAGGTGTGACAGATCCCGAGACTTGCAGTCCCACAAAGTTAACAAAGGAGACAGTTAAATTCAGCTTTTATAGCGAGATGTTCCTACTTTCTTTACTCAGTTTCCCCAAAGAGGTCACTTAAGTTTAATCTTATCTTTCACTTGACAAAATGAAACCAGTGAACCTTCAACTCTCAAGACATGGAACAGCCCTTTTATCCAGAAAGTTACAACAAAGTCCATTTCTGAATACTGCTGAATGACTTCAGGATTTTTTTAAATGACAAAGCTTTTATTTTACAGCCCATATTATGCACCAAATACTATGTGATATGACTTTGCAAAAACTACAAATACATTAACTCAATTGATGATGACACCTTAACATTTATGATGATGTATGATTTGCTGTGCAATAACCTCATATTTGCAAAACTTTTAAAAAATGAGCAAGTATACTCAAAATGCCTACTCACTAGCAAGCAGTGTGAGTTTTCCTACACAGTCACTATGACAACAACCACAGTGGCTACTGATGCTCTATCAGTGCTGTCAGCTAACTGCATGTTGACTAGTCAGATTCATTGTTGCACACCCTGACAAAATTTTGCCTGTACTTTCAAAGAACACCATAGGGTCCATTGACTCACGTTACAGCATTAAGAATGACACATCAAGAGCGCTGCAGGCATTATATTGTGCATGCTGTATCTCTAAGTGCCAATTACTGACAGGCAGCCGAGTGCTCATCCTAAAACCTACTTCATTTTTAATTACAGAATGCAAAATGACCATAAATGATCTGCGACACACTGTCTATCCTTGAGTCATACACAGTGTTTAAAACCAATCAATTAGCACAAGGCCAGCTGTACAGAAATAGTCCTAAGATGTTACTTGCAGACAAGCGTGGATTTATTTGTAATGGAAATGTACTGTAAAGCCATTTTTAACTGAACAGTGGGCTGAGAGGGAAGCAGGCGAAACAAGACTGAGTGGGAGGTGGGAGAAACAGAACTATGGATGGGATGCATCAGGATGGCAGCCTCTTTGTTTCATGTCATCACCTATCAGACAACGCACTGCATCGTAAAATTAAACATCACCATCATCATTTTGTTAACTTTGGTTGCATGTACAGAATTTGATATAAAAGCAGAAAAATATCAGTTAAAGATGCTGCTATCTATTCCAACTAGTATATTCATTCCACCCCTCTAACTTTGACACTTACAGCCAAATCCGCACCGTTTGGTTTTTCATGTTGCTACCACATTTGGTGTCCAGGGTTTTATCAAGGTGTAAGCAAGGCAATAGTTTCAGCTTGGACACTTGAATGCCGTATGAGTTGGCTGCTTGTTGCTAATTATAACTTTCTCATATGAGAATGTGGGTGGGACACAGGAGGAAACAGGTCCAACATTTTGCTCTGTCTTCTACCGTCCAAAAGTAAGGGCAGAAGAAGAGCCAGAGACATGGGTCCCTGTTTTTCAAAAGGGAGCCTTGATGTACCATTGGATTCCTGTGATTTGACTCCCACGTTCAAGGTTATATGCCTTGGCTGGGTCATGGTGACATGTGAAATTCTGTAATATTGTTAACATGAACTAAGGCAGCCATTACACAGCTTCAATTTTGAGCTTTTTTTTCCTGACACTGCAAGTACTTAGCACATTAACCTAACCATTAGCAAAATGTGTGCTCTTTGCAATGCCTATAGTGACATCTCAATATAAACACTCTACACTGCAGTTGTTCAGCTGGAAAATGTAGGCAGGCAGCCAAAGGTGACAAGAAAACTTGCAGTTCATGTATGGAACACAAGGCATGAATTCCAGGTGATCAGCTGGAGCTTCAATGCCACTTAGCAGAGCAGACCAGTTATTCTAGCCTTAGACAGCAGAAAATAATCAATTATGTAATTTTATTTCAAAACTAATTTGAAACTTGTCATGCCCCGGTGACTCACCGTGTACAGCACATATCATGTAATACTAAGGGTTCAAATCCAATCCAGACCCTGTGCTGCATGTCATCCCCTCTCTCTGCCTCTCTCTGTGACTGTCTGATAAAGCAAAAGTGCCCACAAAATAATATAAAAAATAAATAAATAATTTCAAACCAAGACCTAGAATCAGGAGCCAATAATGTTACAAAAATATCTTGGTAGGGTGTAGGACTTATGCGATTGTAATTTAAGCATGCTTTCTCTGGACATGTGTGCCTTCCACCTCCCACTCTCTCCCAGCAGCTTTCCATCGACAATGAAAAGCCAAAAGACTTAATTGCTGCATACAAATCATGAGCTCAGTAAGTTTTGTCTCACTTATGCCAACCCTCACCGGCACTAGCTTGCACTGCACATGTTGGAGCCCCAATTCTGATTAGCCATGAGAATAGCATCACTTCATGACTCCTCTCTCATTAAACAGCGCAGAGCCATCAGGGTGAGCACGGTGACCCTGTCAGTGGCTTCCCTCCCATGGTCTAGCATGTTTTATATACATTGCACATCCTGTGATTATGCAGTCAGTATGGGGTTGCTCATTACTTCCTCTCTGCTGGCAGTGGTGACAGCTGAGGCCTTTTTCCATCTCAAACAAAGGCCCTGATCAATAAATTAACCATGTGCTGTTGGTGATTAACTCCTCTACTACCGGATGCAATTGGCCTTGGGGGTCTTTATGAGCCATAAACACATAGCTGTGGAGGACTGCTCCAAGTTCGTCCTGTAGGATCACTTGTGCAGCAGACAGCTTGATATGTTGATATGCAATGAAAAAAAAACAGCGTCAGGCAAAACATGCAACTATAAAACTGACACACTCAAAATTTGTGTGGCTCAGAATCTTGAAATCAAGTCCAATATTTCAACAGGAACAGATTTAAGGGCTTGGCTGTGCTGCAACACCTATTTTTAGATTTTAATTTCTCCCACTAACACGGTCATAGTTAATGGTAATTCATGACAAGAGGACAGCTTTCATAATGTACAGAATCAAACATCAATTTCATGACGGACTCAACTATGATTTACATCCATCTGCATCCATCTTCATTCAGCTGATCTCAGCACTGAATAATTACACAACCGCACAACTTAACAAGTACAAAACATATTTGTTGATGGTGCTGCTTTGAGAGAATGAGGCACAAGCTACTTCTTGTGTAATGGATGAATAAACACATTTTCCAAAGGTCAGTGCAGTCACTGGTATAGTAAAAAAGCTTTTGATTACTGCTTTAATGTCAGGCGAGCCAGACAGATTTTGGTCAGTTTAATAAATGATCCGAGCTGCCGTCGGCGACAGAACTGCATACTAAGCAGGAGCACCAGCTGATGTTAACAGTAAAGTGAAAGGCTTACAAAATGTGACATTTTCACACAGGTGAGTCAGAAGCATAACCGAGCATCAGAAGGATACAGCTCCATGGTTTATCACAAAAGATTTATCATTTCCAAAGTGTATTTCAACAGAGGCCAACTTGAGGAGGAGAGGGAATGACATTTCTCCTGTTGCTGCAATTTTCTGCAATACATCTCCTTAAGTATAGATTTAACGGAAATGTATCTCGCAAATGATAAACATTCCTTCTGGAAATCCTGTCCAAAATCGATTACAGGATTTCAATAAATGGGGGGAGGCAGAGATCAAAATAGCACACAGGTAGATTGATGTGTACTATCACAAGCAGGAACACTCCAATCAGAGGAGTGCCAAAGCAGACGGATCAGTCTTTCTTGAGGCATTACACACACAGCGGAGACCGCAGCCCATAAGGTCTTGTACTCTAATGTGTCAAGGACAAGGCAGCTAGGGTGGTGTGGGGTGGGTGGAGGTTTCTGACTGATTTACTTGTCCCCGTTTAACTGCTAAAGAAACCTAAACTCACTGGCACATCAAACATTTCAAACATCCCTTGCTTTATGGGTGCTCCATCTCATATGACCTGTCATGTCTGCCTCCTAACCAGCTTCTGGCTGGTCCAAGACCTCGGAGCAGCCCCTACACACACATTACACACTGCACGCTCACTCACTGGAAATCCACTGGCTGGTGGTGATTGATCCACACGCTGCCTACAACACTGGTGGGATATTGATCCTCATGCACAAACTTGGCTCCTGAACACGCAATATGCAACTCGCTCCCCAGCAAAACAAAAACACACGGGCAAACATCCACACACTAAGTATATTGGATAGTAACACGTCACAGGGACCGCACGTCATTTGGTATTAATTACGCGTATGGCAGACTATCACAGCCTACTCTCTGTATGGGAGGGGTGTGGCAGCGATGCGCTGAGACAGTCAGCCTGTCTGTCTGAACATTTCAAAAAAGCCTGGTCACACACACTGTTCGCCGAATGCAGCCACATTTTGGAGGTCGAACTTGACATTTCCCCCTGTGCCATTACAATTATCATAGAGTGGACGTGATAAGCCGTAAGGTGCAGGCTGGCCGCGGAGCCACATGCACCCGGCTGCTGTCACGCTGAAAAAGAGATGGGGAGCTTAAAAGCATTTACAACACAAACCACAAGTTTCCCTTAAGAGCAACATATTAACGTTACATTAGCTATGGTACTTACTATTCCTCTACATTTCCACAACCAGATTTTTCTACACGCCAGCCCCGCAGCTTTTTTTCTCGACAGCTAGCAAAGACAGGTGACGCTTTCCTCTGCGCTTTTCAGAGGTGGCGTTCCTGGCTATATTTATAACACATGTAAAAATTTAGGGGGAAAAGTTTACACCAAATTTCACTGTAGAAATGTTTGTGGCTGCTTGACAGAAATGGTAATATGGCGGAGGCAGTCTTCCAATTTCGCCCCTGTGTGTGCGGCGCAAACGCCTACAGGCTACCAATCTGTAAGGGTTTTCTCCTGGCCAGTGTCATCTACATGAACACTAAGTTACATTAGCAACCTGAGTGAATCTCGAATAACACAACTCTCCATACCTGTTTTACTCCGCATAACATTAAACTAGCGGCCGAGCTCCACATTTTGGCAGGACCAAGAGACCAAAAAAAAACCTTTGCCAAACCAAAGTCCTCGGCAGAACCCGCAGCCTTCAGTGTTTACCTATGATGAAAGTCTCCCGGAGTCCGGACTATGCTAATGTCCAGGCTTGCATGATTAAAATGGACATTACAACCAATGGTCCATTCAAAACACCTAACAGCGCCGCTGAAATGCAATGGTGCTCACTCACACAGGCTCCATCAAGTAGACTGGGACTCACGCTGCGCTCACACAACATGCACAATTTCTAATGAAGCCTGGTCGGAGAGAAGGTCAGAATTCGACGTTTGTTGCGGAGGGAAGCGGGCAGCAGAAATAAAAGCCGATTACAGCGTGCACACCTACCTCCAGATCCTCTACTGGTTCATTGCAAGCAGTCCGCCCTTAAAAGATGCACATTAGCCAGCAGCCCTGCTTCTCAGGAGTAAATTGTCCCCCTCGTTGAGGAAATTTCCAAGTGGGTAGAGTGTGAGCAGCGGCAGTTCAGTGTGTGTAAATGGGGAGGGGGTAGATAATCCTACGATGGATGGGGGAAAGAGGAAATGCGTCACTACTAATGGACTCAGCACTTTGTAGTCCATCCATCCTCTGTCTCTCTCTCTCTCTCTCCCTCTTTCTCTCCGCTGGGACTACAAGTTGGGGGGGCTGCATCTTTGTGAGTTGTGAGGTTTAAATAGGTATATGGTTGAGAGCAGAGCACCACCTAAGATTTTTTATTTTTTATTTTTTTGGCAGGCCAGCATTATAAAACCAAGGGATCACTTGTTCCCTAAATGTTTCATAGTTTGTTAAGTCTACACGTGACATTAGTATTTATGATAATGAACCCGGGTGAGGATGAGGGTAAATTCCCTCAGTTTTGAGCCAAGGCTGCAAGAAAAGTGAGCAGAGTCTTTGGTGTTAAGGCACCCATACATCAACATCTGAGCAAATATTTGAGAGGAAGCTTGGAAATGCTGGATGTTTGTTTCAAATGACATAAAAACAAGAGCCATCTTTACAAAGTGTCTCTTTCACGTCTGCAGAGAAGTTTGGGCCTTTTCTTGCCCAAAGGAAAATAAACTACAGAGGTATTAGATAGAGTATTTAAGTAGAGCCTGCTGAGTTTATTAAGGTGGGGGGTGGAGCAGGACAAAAATACAAGAGAGCACCATGGGCATTTCTTACATATGCTATAATTGGATGGTTGGCCCTTGTTGTCAGGGTCTAGTTTGGTGAAATGTGAAACTCGGTGGCAAGCGGAAGTGTTGACCCCAGACAGCAGTACAGTCATTGCTAAATTCCAGACATTCTGATGTAAACTCACAGTTACTGTCAGTGCTGTTAACACACCTGTCTGTCTTCCTGACTGAGGTATTTCCACTGTGTTTAATACTATAAATCTGTTGCCAATCCAGCAGGAATCTCCAGGTGTAGATTTCTGCTGCAAAGATTGTTTTATTTTTTGCTCAATCCATATGAATCATCTGGCATGTGATAAACAGTTGTAATGTGTAATAAACCATTGTTCAGCTCCTAACATAAAATTTTAGTTGGAAGTTTATCTGTTCATTGCCTATACAAAACATTCAGTCTGTGTGATACATAATTGCTTCAAGAATACCTGTGGGATTCGTTTCTTTACTATCAGGGTTTCAGGAAAAGGTCTTATCTTTGAAGATCATAAAGGGATTGTCTTCATTCATACATATTTTCATGTTGAAACTTATGTGGTTTCCTTTAAACAAGTACCCACAGGCATGGAAGAGGAAAAGAGAGAGAAAAAGACTTTCAAGTAGCAGACCTACCACATCAACAGAAGAGACATCAAGGTTTGGCCTGTACTCAACTTGACAGCAGATTAATGACTGCTGCTGTAGCTGTTTTGATGAAGTGGTTTGGCATTGCTAACATAAAAGGTAATGGAATCCACAGATGCTTTCAAAATGTAACAGGTGAGCTTGTGATTGTTTCCATGAAGAGCTTAATCTAAGGTATTAGTGGCCATATGCCAAGTTAGTGGTGTTCACCACAAACCATAGAAAAACTGTTTCATTTTTGGCCTGCCATCTCTGCTCATCTTTAGTAATGCATATGCCACCACCTTGTGGCTAAATTCATGTAGTACAAAATATGTGTTATGTTAAGAAAAAAAAGCCTGACACTTGAAAATGGGTTATTGAAGGATTAAATAGGATCCTCGAATAATTCTACAGAAACCGCAGGGTTGAGACTTGACAATAGTAATCAATGTAAGGCAGACTGAATAAAAAATGTGGGCTAAGATTTAAATATATTTGACTAATATGCATAATAAACATCTCTATGCCCAACTTTTGACCAAATCTCTGTTCAGCATTCCAAAGATAAATGTACTCCAAAGATTTAAAAAAATAAAATAAAATAAAATAAAATAAAAAATACTGTTCTCCCCCAATTTCTAAGCACTTCATGTAAGTGCTTAGTGGAAGGACCACAGATGTAAGGAAGAGGCTCAGGCCCAGCACACTGCATTCATCACTCCCTTGACAGACAAACATGAATGAAGAATTTCCCATTTTGCATAGCATTTTACTAAGAACTCAAACCACGTGTTAAACACATTATATTAATTGCTTGGGTGGAATAACAAAAAATAGACCTGAACAAATTCATGTTGAGCAGCTTTGTCTCCATAAACCAACAGTGCAAGCAGGTAAATCATTTGCATCAGGAAATACAGCACAAACTATTACAATTATAAAAAGAGCACTCCTAAATGTGTTCCATATGAGCTGTTGTGCTTCAAATTATTGCTCTGTAAGTATTAGGACTAGTCACTACCCACAGAACCTGAGGATTTTAGAGCACAGCCTGGTAAAATAGTTTGACTGCCATCTCCATCTCCTTTAGCCTTGATTCAAGTTGCAAGCATTTGCACTATGTCTCTGAAAAACAATACGGGGCATTTTAGCAGCATTTCCATCCCTACTGATATGAAACAGAATTGGGTTTGTTCATTTTAACCACCCAGTGCATTAAGTGTCCTGTGTTTTATTAAGTCAGGATGGTCAGATGGAGCAGTGAAAAGCTTAACAAAACTAGCCCATTTTTAACACTTAGGGTGATTCCTGTTTACTCTGCACCTTCAATTTTAAAGTAACCCATTATAAATATTTCTGTTGCTTTTACAGAGTCTCAATCCAACACCACTGGGTAGTGCACCACCTAAGCCTATCCAACAGACAAGCAAAACCCTTCTACTCATGGCTAAGGTTAGGGTTTGGCTTTTGGCTCATGTATAACAGATTCCATCCC
>OMLB01011834.1:37832-48545 GCA_900302555.1 Myripristis jacobus | reverse complement strand
TGATTATACCTGATGGTATTTGCATGTGAATCACAAGAGTTCTGCTGAAGGGTTACACAACCATGAGGAGCACCAACATCATCACATTCTCTCTCTCTCAGTCTCTCTCTCACACACACACACACACACAGTTGGTGCAAAGTCTCCAGACCATTTAAGCTATATCTCACACTGCACCCTGGTTCAGAAGGTAGTGAACTGCTCAGGGAGCCAGTCATTTTTCTGTGGTGTCCCAATGTCAAATTCATTCCAGTTCACTGGAAAGTAAGTTCCCTAGAAAATTCCTGTGATGCATCATTTACTCATTTACTGGGAATAGCATGACCAGTGTAAACAATGGCTACATCTTTCAATGGATAACGAAAGTGACACTTTCACAACAACACCACCAAACTTTGCTTACAAATGTTGAGTATTCTCAGAGGACAACAAAATGTTTGCAAATTATTATCATTTTTTTCATAACTACTAAACACCAGGCTTTTTTTTTTTTTTTTTTTAATTAACCACTTTGTGGATATGCAACCACTAGGTCAGCCAGGGTTAGCAAACATTATGGATTAAAAAGCGCCGAACATGTTATCCTAGCTAATGTTACTGTTAATCATCATTACCACATGTGACTGTTAGCTCAAATTGCATCATACATCAGTGACTCATCACTGTCCCAGTTTTCACTGACTTGGCAGTCTAACTATTGCACAAATTCCAATTCACTACCAATTGATTCAGTATGTATTGAACTAGAGTGCGGTCTGAGACACAGCAATCTGACATAATATCCATGTATACATGATCTTCCAATCAAACTGGGGTGGCATACTGGGCTCAAATGCCTTGCGTTCGCTTACTTAGCACAGTGTTGAGACTACTGTTAATTCAATCTACAGCTCACCATAATCCATTTTATCTTTATCAACCTGACAAACTAAGCAGACATCCCAGCCATCAACTAGCGTATTGAACAAGAAAAAATGACCAATTTTGACCAATAAAAGCCAATAGCATTTCAGTGTTTGCTTTCTTTCCTACACCAACATGATCACACTGTACATTAAAGTTCTGCCTCACTACAAAAAAAAAAAAATGGATGATCAGAAGTTGATCACCATGATCCAGGGATTTCCTGTACAATATTGTTATTAAAAATACAAGAATAGAACACTTAACATAATGCATAGAGATCAACTGGCTTCATTATTAGTGAGAGTGGTAAGTTCTTCTGTACTATTTTTAGTAGGGAAATGGTTTAATATTAATAGTAATACTAGTATAAATTATAATAGTATTATAATAGTAATAGCAATTTGGAGCTGAAATATTACAGTTTACAGATTACTGTACCTAATCAATTTTGGATAATAGTGTGCAAGCTTACATAAAGATGGACAGGATATTCTATCTTCAGTACAAGGTGTTTTGTCAGCTTTCATTTTTATGACATAATTTCTTTCATAATTTAGAGTAGGGAGATATGAGAGAGGGAGCAGAGTGGCAGAGCATCACACTGGTACCACTGAACCACCAGGGCACCTGACTTTATTCACAACGCAGCTATGCATTGCAAAATTAGCATAATATTGGTAATTATGCTTCCTTCTGCGATGCTAACCAATCAAAATTGTTGCTGCATCACACCAAATTCTGTAACTCCATGCAGACTTATCTTAAACAAAACATGTCATCTATTCTATGGCTGGCTTTAACAATCCTTCTGATGCAACTTATTGAGCCTGTAACAAATAATCACAAAGAGCTGAGCTTGAGGAAATAGAAGTGGCCAGCGGAAGTGTGAAGCAGACAGATGGGGACACAAAATGGTGATGAAAAGAAATGGAAAGAACCTATCTAAATGACTTTGCCATAGATAACATAAGTACCCATAAAGCAGTATTAAACCGCAGTAAATAGATAAGTGCAGCCTATATTCTACTTTGATTTCAGAATGCTACTCCGTGAATTTACAGTGCTCGAGGAAAAGAGTTGCTGTGTAACAGTATTTTGAGCAGTTCACAAGTGAGGAAATAAAAATTTATTTCTTCACCAGATGGCAAGAAAAATGAAGAGTAGGATGACTAAAATTAGGGCTATAACACTGAGTGTATGAACAAAATAGACAAGCTTCACAGGCCATTTCAGTCACCAAAATCAGTCAAGTCACAGTTTAGGGGACATTCTGGCCTTTTCAATAACAGCCATAAAGACTGGCCCAAATGATTATTCTGACTATTATGTTAGCAGTGAATATCACCAGCCTTTGAAATAAATCAAGCAAAGAATAAATCAACAAAAAATACAAAATTTGGGAGATGACTTAAATGGTTGAGAATAATTCCTGTTTTTGTTTGATAGTTCTTTCCTTGTGCTCTTTGCTCAACACACAAATGGCAGCTCCACTCAGTCGCCCCAAAGTGAGCTATCAGGGCAACTGCATCATGTTTCAAAACTCTGGGTCAAATCACCTTAAATCAAACTACATTTCAAATAACTTTGATTAAGCATTTCAAAGGTAAGGCACAGCAAGACAGTAGAGGATTCTTCCTGAATATAAAAAAAGTTAACATTTGGGTTAAGGGAAGTAAAAATAGACAGCATTTATCATTTTCCATTTATCTGATCAGTGTCAGGATGAATAAATGCCATTCTATCCACTCTCCAGGCTCTCTTTCTCTTCCCTATCTCTGAGGGCAGATTGGCATCTCTCCAGTAGCCAATGAGATTGGCTGCATAAATGGAATTGCCCCATTCTCCAAGTGTCAGTTACGCTAAGGGAATGTGTTCACTGTTTACAAAATCATTGTGCTAAAATGCAACCCTGATGCAGTGAGTACTTAAGACGCAGGTTGGGTAAACATTCTCACTGTAGCAGCCAATGCATAAAATCCAATCCAATGAGTTCTACCCAGAGGCTTCAAACTGAACATAAAAGGTGGACTTACCTGTCATAGTAAATGCAGAGCAGAGAGTGCCAGATGGATCCACATGAAAGGAAGGAGAGAGAGAGAGAGAGAGAGAGAGAGAGACTTGTTAAAAATGTAGACTTTTGTTGCCTTTTTATGATCTCTGACTTCATAACAGGCCTCTAAGCCCCATTGAAAATATCCTCAGTGTCAAGTGTTTCTGTATGCATTTTTACCACTCAATGCGTGATCACAGACTTTTGTTCAAGGACAGGCAGAGCAGGATAGAGTGAGAGAGTGCTACAGATTGCTGTGAGATCAGACAGCCTATGGCAGAGAACAAGGGAGTGAGTGCATGTGTGTGCACTGTATGTGGAGACGCTTGGGGAGGAAGAGCAGAGACAACGACCTGCAGTGCTTGTTGTTAAACCGGCGCTGCGTTTAATGTCTAACTTGTGACAGCCATTGTAGTCGACAACAAAACGAGGAAAAGCAGAAAGAGGACGTTTTATTGGTAGATTGTGCTGACAAAGGGCTGTGACGGCCAAAGGTGGCACTGGCACACTGCTTTTTGTCAGCCATGCAGCAAAATACTACAAGGCTATATAGGTTTATAACACCCTCATCCCTCTGTTCCATCTAAAGGCCTTATTGAAAAGGATGAGAGAGATTGGTCACTTTATCGTTGTTAGCGATTAGACCATACACAAACGGAAAAACAAGAGTGCTGCTTGGTTCACTGGTTAGTGCTCTTGCCTCAAATAAAACAGGACAAGTTTGATTGTTGACGCTCTAGGTGTGGAGTTTTCATGCTCTTCACATATTCAGGTGCTTTTCCTTATACGTTCCAAAACCATGCAAGCCAAACAGATTGTAGACTCTAAACTACCCACAGGTATGAATATGAATGTGAGTGTCTGTCTCTCTGCGTTAGCGCTGATGATGGACTTGCAACCTGGCCAGGGTGTCTCCCTGCCTTCTGCCAAATGCACACTGGGACAGAATCCAGCCACATATGACCCTGAGAAGGATTAAGCAGGTAGAGAAAATAAATGAAGAGTGCCACTTAGAGACACACAGCGAGGTTTTTGTAATACGATGAAAAAAAAAAATAATAATAAAATCTTCACATTACACCTAAAATGTTTGTTCTACACAAGTTATAGAGAAACAGCAGCTGACATAAGTGACAGCAAATTGCAAGGTGTTTCTTGACTTCCTTGACTATGCTGGAGCAGTATGGTTTACAGCAAGCATGATATAGTGTTACGCCAGCAAGTGTCCACTGAAGGCAGCTGATTATTCTCATTGGGCCATCAAGAGGTGAAAAAAAAAAAAGATTCATGAATAAGGCTTGGCAGGGAGCTAAGACATTCACAGTATGAAAAATGGCAAATCAGTAGTTCACTTTTTCCAGTTTCCCCCTTTTCCTAGATAAATGAGGATCTACTGTCAAAGATTATGCCATACACCATCAGCATATATATTGGTTATTCTGTTTCAGCTGCTTTAAACAGAGAGGGGGAAAAAAGGGTGACCCGGGACCCAACAACTTAAAGACATACATTCAAGTATGAATATATTATATGGTGCAATGATGTTGATAATTAGTTCCTAAGATACTGGTTATGTTATTATCATGCCCACAATGACAGTTGCAATTCCACTGTGATATATGTAAATGTGTGATTCAGTTTCCAGAATCCTATGTTAACATGTAAAGCAGTCACATTTCATAGTTTTATATATATTCTACATTCATACAGTTCATCCTTAAGTGGTTTTGGTGATTTCTACTGCGATTATTTTGCATACCTTGAAAATGCTGTGATCCATCCTTTTCCTTCATAAATAAATACTGTTTTGCATGTCCCAGTGTCAAAATCAATTGTTGTCCATGTTTGTACATCCTCCATACGATTCATGCTTTTTCATATTAAATCTTATCCCATCTTCATACTTTTAAATATTAATGTGAAATGTGTCTGCATGTCCATTCATGAATTGGAATTAATCTGTCTTCCTATCTGATCCTCCTTTTAGAAACAATGGACTGGGTAAGCCTGTACTGATTATGGATGTTTTAATTTATTTATTTATTTATGTATTTATTTATTTTTTATTTCTAAGGGGTTTAGGTAGTCAGTCCCTGATAACTTCAGTACAGAGATTGGCCTCTGTTTGGGTGTTGCTGCTATTCAGTGGATGGTAATTTCAGATTGAATGAAGTGAAATGTAAATTCAGCTAGTTTAATGTGGCTGAATTAGGGTCAGTATGCTATTATTTTCCCTCTTGATTTCTTTAGATATTAAAAAAATGCCATTGTACAAACATGGTTTATAAGATTTTGTGGCAAGTAAAACTTAGCTCCCATGCTGAGCGAAATAAAATTGCATATCAGATCACTGAACCTAATGTTTGTGACAGTGACAGTTCTCTTTTGCCTTTTTCATGTATTACAGTGTCCAGATGCCACTAATTTCACAGTGATATGTTAATGGAAATGAAAATGATTCACATCATTAACGAGGAAAATGGGTGTGAGATAGGGAGATATGTGCCTCAGCCGTGGGTCTCTGCTTTTGTTCTCAGGACTGTGCAGGTGTCACGGTGTCCCAGTAGTGCCCAAATGAACCAGCTGAACTGTGGGAGATACTGTGAGGAGGTACTGTGAGGGGAAGGAGGAGGGAAAGGGCAGGATGAAAATACATATGCCAATCAAAGAAACCTTGGGAGCTAGCATTAGGAGGTTTTAATGACAGTGCAGGCACATTTGAAGAGAACAGAGAGTGAATTAAAAACTACAAAAAACAATATGAAAATCACAATATTAAATCAAACCTACAGGGGCTGTGAGTATGTTATGTGAAAACAATGAAGACAGAGCGTACTGCGCCAAGGATCGTCCGCCTGCAACAGTTAAAGTATGCACTAGAGCTACTGGAACTTGGCAATCTTCAGCCAGAATCTGATCTACTCTCTGTGGGCTTGGCTAAACAAAAACAGTAGTAGAGGGTGACGTTCTTGTGCTGACAGCAGAGTAGCACAGCAAGCTACATTACGGACTGCTGTTGCTTGAGAGATGGTCAGAGAGCTAAAAAGGAGAGAGAAATGCACCGTTTCTGTCACAGAGTTACTCATCCACCATGGCTAACATTAAAGAAACAACTGCTCAGTCACTGATAGCGATGGATATATACTCTTGAATGCACATGAATGCCTGCATGTTAACTCACACTAATATATGAGGACGAAATAAGAGGGTACGACAAAATGTAGTGGGAATGAAAGGTGATATTTACACATATGTTTCCATCTCCAGAACACCACACCAGTGTTGATGGCGAAGAATGATTACAGCAGTGGCAGCAATGATTAGCAGTATCACTAAGTGAGAACACGTTTCACATACTAAATGATTGTGGTGATGCTTGTTGTTTGTCTGTGCTAGACATTATTTTCAATATGCTAATCTTTGCACTAGGTTAGCAAGGTTAGTGTTTAAACACATCCCCTAGTGTGGCAAATAAAGGGGTTTAGGATGTCTTTAAACGGATCTGCCTCATGTGTTTTAACAATTCTGACCATCATAACCCATTAAGTGTCAACTTCCAGCAGAATTAATTCAATCACTCTCATAATCAAAATGGTTGCTCTGAGCCCCTGCTGCGGGGCTTAGTGACGGTGTGCTGAGAATGAAAAGGCACATTAAAATGGACTGGAGCCTGCAATCCCCCAAAAAGGCATTTGCTGCGCTCTGCATGCACCAAGGACATGCAACAGTAAGGTCAGGATCACACATCGGCAGAATACTGAGTAAGTCAGCCTCCTGGAGGGAGAGAAAGGGATTCCTGGATCCAGCTCATCCCTCCCTGTCCAATGGTAAATGTCTTATCACTCCAGGTACGCCATCCCTGAGGACATGCTTAAAACTCCCAACATGCACCACAACGCCTGAAAAAAATGTCATGCATAATATGTATGCCCCTACAAACAACACTGCCGCACATGTGCATACTGAAGATTTTGCCTTGTGCTGTTGAAAACAGGTGTGCCTGTGTTAATATGCCCATTGCACATCCTCCTTTTGACCTTCATTTTAAGGTCCTCTTTAGCCAACCTCTTGTTCACACTGGCTCAATATCAAGCCACAACTGAAAATAAATAAATAAAATACCAAAGTAAATAACTAAATCACCAACCAACATACCGGGCAAACAGACATGGCTAGATAGACAGATAGACAGATAGATAGATAGATAGATAGATAGATAGATAGATAGATAGATAGTAGGGGTGGTGAAAAGGGACATATTCTCTAGTCATTGTTTGTTGTTTGAGAGGCCACCGGGCCTCTTGATGAAATCATTGCCTGCTCAGTGTTGTCTACAACTTTCATCAACTTCTTAACAGCTGAGGTGAAAAACACTCCCAACTGACACCATCAAAATTAGCCTCGACTTCATGACATCCACAAGGTAGTCCTAAATTTCGCTGTCCCTCCAAAAGGACTAGCTGTTACATCAATAAGCACATATATGCCAACACACATGCAACTTGCCATTGCCATTCTTGGAAATACTACATCTGTTGCAGTTAAAACAAAGTAATAAAAATAATAATAATATAATATAATATAAGAAGAAGAAGAAGAAGAAGAAGAAGAATGGCAAATTAACATAACAAGAGATAGGATTACATCATGATTATTTTGAACCACCCAAATGAGACTGAAGAATATAAATCACCCGATTTTTTGTACAATTTCATATGCACAAACCCTTAAGGCAAGTGTTATTTCTTCCTCCATTTGAAGCATTAGGGACCGGTGTGTGGGAGTAGGAATGAGAGTTGCTGTGTTTAAGCTGGCACTAATGAAACCCATGGGTCCATGATGACAATGAGAGGATGTTTGATGAACAAGTATTTGCTTCCAATATGTGCGTTGTGTCTGTGCATGTGTATGTGTGTGTCTGCGTGTGTGCACTTGTAAATGTACTCATGTGAATGTGTGCTTGTGCGTGTGCATGTGAATGTGGAAGGGAGTGAGAGAGAGAGAGAGAGAGAGAGAGATGGTTAAAAACTATGGAGTAATCATAATAGTTTTATGACTGTGCTGAAAGAACCCTTTGAACCTGCCATATGGCTTTCTTTCATCTCTTGTTGTGAGCATCTCATTCCTGGAAACATACAGAATTAAATATATTTTACCAATTTTGTCTACAAACGTGGTGAGGACCTTGAAACACATTTAAGATCATTAGCTAACTACCCAGGGTTCCCCATTTGACAAAGAGACAGCCAAAGTTAAACTGTAGTCAGCCAGGAGAGGAGACATATTTATAAATGCTGGAAGGGGGAGGAGATGTCTAGGGAAATGCTCCCTGGGAGGCTGTCTTAAAATATCCTTTTTTTTGTAATTTATCCTGTTACTGAACTTAAATAAAGTACAGATGGGCAGTGGGCTCTGAATATGTTTTGAAAGAGAGAACACTTTATATAGAAACTTGTTTTTCAAGGTTATATTCCTAAATAATTGTATGAGCCAAAAAAACAAAAAAAAAAACAAAAAAAAAAAACAATCACGCCATCCACTTATTTGGCATTCAAAACTTTAAACCTCGAATGCAGCTAATAGTCATTTTAAAATGTCTTCTGAAGTATTTGCCAGGCAATTTATTAAGAAGATGATGATGCAGGGTCAGCCACTGTCAACAACAACAACAAAAAAATCTGGCTATAATCCACATCAATGGATCTATCTGGGCAACAAACTATGTTTTCAGCTCTGCAGAACTCACATTTTGGTTAATGTGATGATCTAGTGCCTTTTCAGACGTCTGACTATATGAGCAAGGTTACTAAAAGTGGAAAAATGCATATAAAATTTATCTCTGTACTGTTGCCATTTCTTAGAGTCCCCTAAAGGGCACACAATCAAAAAATGCTTTTGAAAGATGTTCAATTAGTCTATCATATATATATAATACTACTGAGCAAAATGCGTTTCTATCTATAAATGACAGTTTGATAGCTCAGTACACAAGAAACCATATGGCATCATACTTTGCATGACTGGGAACTTTAATCTTCCAAGAAATCTGCAATATCTGACAGCATAATCATCAAAGTCACAATAGTATCTTCCACTGCTCTCTGTCGCTGATGTTATGTAAGAAAGACTTTGTGCAGACAGTGCACACAGATCTCCAGCAGTGTTAGGAAAATAAGTGACAAACAAGAGGTGTTTCCCTTGGAGATACAACTGCATAAATGTGGAAAAAAGGATATTTAAGAAAAAAAAATTCTAAGGACAAAAAAGTAATCAGCTCTGAGCCAACAGCTGACTGCTCATTTGGGTTGAAACAATTTGAATCAGTTTGTTCAAATGGAACTTGCAGTACAAATACTGCAAATAAGCTGCAGTTATTTATATTGCAAGTTACAAAGCTGCCATTTTTAACTGTCAAGCAAAATGCTTTCCTTATGCCTCTGTTAGCTGATGTATGACACTTTAAACTCTCTCCTCCACACGAACAACTCTCCTCAACCACTGTATATGCATAACATACTGGGCCCAGACAAATTATGGCTTTCATAATCACAACTCATTACAACACCCTGTTCATTTTAATCAGCTCTAATAAACTAATATGCATGCAACACCGGTGGGATACATTACAAAGGAGTGATACCATGCCATCCTATGTAACTATGACATGACATAGAAGGAACAATAGAGACTGAAAGGCAGTTAGATGGACAGAAGACAGAGAATGAACAATGCCAAAATCCAATAGAACCAGATGGTCCCCGGAACAACCATCGCCTGAGGCAACCTACCCCCCCACTACAATATACATTCAAGCATGGACCCACACCCCCCCACACACACACACACACGCACCACACACACACATACAATGCTCAAATTGTAGTCAAGAAGGGCAGAGAATACATCCACAATATGTTTCATACACCCACATTTATGTCATTGCAGTGATCTTGCTAGAAAAGGGAGACGTCAGGATAATCAGTTATTCAGAGCAAGGCATGCAATCACATTGTAGCTCTCAGATATATACAAAGATACACACTGAATTGCTCCCGATAGGACCAAATCCTATTGTGTTTTTGTCTCTCTATGGCTATGCACTCTCTCAGCTTTCCTCCACTTGGAAAAAAAAAAAAAGGGCCGTCCTTCTGGCACAACAGACTGGCCTCTTTAAGTATAAGTAATGCTAAGGGTGGCAAAGACGTATCTAAATATCCTGAACAAATGGTTTCATTTCCTTGGATGGAGCTAACCACAAAGTAATCAGTGAGCAACCTTTTTTGCCTCCCTTTCACACACCCACGCACCACCACATCCCACACACACAGATACACTGAGAGGAGAAGATAGGCCTGTTATTGGCCACAGTGTGGGAGACTCATCAATCAATCATGGATTAACGGCTAGGCCATCTCCTTTAAACACACCCTCGCACTGGCGCGTGCACATGTGCGCACACAGACGCACGCACACACACACTTTTCTGGCCTCATGGATACACATGACTCAAAATCAAATCATGAAAGCCATTTCATAAAATGAACTATAATTTAATAGATGTAATCATCCAGCCAATGAATCTTTTAATTCTTCACCATACTGCACTGACAAAGCAAATTAAAAAATCAGATAGTAGGGGTGGTGAAAGGGGATATATTCTCTAGTCATTGTTTGTTGTTTGAGAGGCCACCGGGCCTCTTGATCCCTAGGTAATCTCCTGCTATCTGTCTGAGCCACCACCTCTGCTGATTTAGGTC
>OMLB01011834.1:23312-34259 GCA_900302555.1 Myripristis jacobus | reverse complement strand
GTTAGGGTAAGGCAGGTAGTGGTTAGGGTTACGGTTAAGATAAATGTCCAGGAAATGAATGGAAGAGATGAGATATTCTGAGTGTATGTGAGAGTGTGTGTGTGTGTGTGTGTGTGTGTGTGTGTGTGTGTGTGCGTGCGTGCGTGCGTGCGTGCGTGCACGTCTTGGTGAGTGGGTGGGTGGCTTTTTTTTTTTTAATCATCTCTGCAATAATTTCAGTGCATGTTGTTTATTCTGCTGTGTGCATTTAGGTTATATTATAGCTATGACATTTATATCTTCCTCTCTTACAAGTTTTGTAAATTGGACACATGCACACATTCATGGGGGGCTGGATTCTATCTCAGCATGCACTGGGCAGAAGGTAGGTACACACCCTACACAGGTCGCCAATCAGCTGCTGGGGCAATGCATTGACAAACACATTTACCTTCTGTATGGGCAATTTAGAGCCTTCAGTCCACCTGACCTGCAATCGTGTTAACCACCGAGCAAGCATGCTGCCCATCCAGTATAACATACAGCAAAATACAGGTTTACCTCTTACATATGAATCATAATGCCCCTTATGAAAGCATAGACTGAACTATTTTCTAAAGGACATTTTATAGATAAGCTATATTTCAAACTTTGCTTTTATATTCAGTTTCTGTCAGCATACACTCAGCATGTGTGTATCCAATAACATGCATCCAAGGCAGATTAATTAAAAATAGGCTCATCTCAGAGCCTTTTGATATTTTCAGTGCTCATCAGATGAAAGTAATTTTAATTTGTCAGTGTTTCATATTATATGGCAAGCACCCTGCATGTGCTGAGCTCTCCCCAAATTCTAGGTTTATGTGGCTTATGTGTGAGGCAACATGAGGCGGCACAAAGTGATCTGATCGTCAGCTGCAGTCAGCAGACCTAATAAATGCCAGCGCTCAAACACAGTTTGTATTGGTAAATGAATGTTTGCCATAAAAATCTCCTTCTACTGTAAAAAAAATAAAAATAAAAATAAAGTGATTTATTTCACTTAACAAATGTTATAAGCGTAAGTCCAGCATAGCAAGCTTGTTTTTTGTTTTTTGTTTTTTTTCAAAGCAGGACCTTGCCCTTGGCCCTCATTAGACACTGAGTGAACCATCTATTACATATCATTAACACTGTGGTGCTGCTGACTCACTTTTCCGTCACTCAATTCTCACTCCTTCTCACTCCACCTGAAATGACTTGAAGTATAGTTGTAACAGCTTTGTTGTTGTTTACTTTTTGCAGCATGTCACACACTTAGGCTATACTTTGGGGGGTGCCTAAGTTTATTAACTGCCACCCAATTATATTTCTACCCAAATTTTTGTGCTTTATTTACCCTTACAAGAAAATGGCCCGCCTTGTATCCAAAACAAATCCCTTTACCACTACTTTTAAGTAAAAATAAGGTAAAGGTAAGCAGTTATCTGTCCAAATATGTATACACACACACACACACACACACACACACACACATACACAATATAACTTACTTGCATATTTATCTTATTGACAAGTTTGTGCCATGATTGCTCTGTCCTTTCTGAGACCGTGGCAGTGTTGTTCAAGTCATGGTGTGATCCCGGCCAATCATATGCCTGCTGATGCTGGTTTCAACTCTCTACTTGTACTCCCTTTATTTCAAAATGTAGTCATCTTGGGTAATTGTATGCTCCAATTATCCAAGATAACTACATTCAAGTTTGACAAATCAATCTCCTACCTGCGTTGAGGATCTGGGTTAGCTTGCCCAGATAATGTTACTCGGCTGAGATCAAAGTGGCCTGGATTAATTCAGCAACATACCAGCTATGCCATTGTTTTGTGCACAGAACCACTGCAACATTTCCATCCACCCAAGTATATTTCAGACCTGTGCTCAACACTATAATGCTTTGAGTAGCATCAGTTTTACGCAAGTAATATAGCATTATAGCCCTGGGTCTAAGCTTTGATGCATTCATTTACGAGCCCTGTTAAAAGAAATCAGGAGCAAAACAACAAATTATATTTAATCATTTGCCAATAACTGGGAATTTTCACATGTTTGGTTGCTATGTGATACTGACTGTCCATTCATTAAAAACTGTTTCCTCTAATTGCTGCTATATAACTGTAATCCAATCTTTTTTTTTTCTGAGGTGCTGTAGGACTACTCGTATTTTGGAACAAAAGGCTCAGTGTCCTGTTTTACTGTGCTCTCACTCTAACCCTAACCCGAACCCAGCCTGGTGCCCCAGGCTTTATCCCAAAAGCCACCAATTGAGGTAAGTCCTCATGATCTTGACCTCTGACTAGATGCCACAGAGAACGGGTGAAAACAAAGTGTGTTCCCTGCTGCTCCTCAATATGTAATACATCACTTGCCATTATGTAGTCAACATCCTATTCTCACTGCAACACTGGACCATTGTCTGAGGAAAACGGGCAGCATCGGTCACGGTTAAAAGAGCGATTCATCATCTTAGCCATGGGTGCTCTTGACGGCCTTTCCCACAACACCAAGGGTCTGTGTGGTGTTCTTCTCAAATGCCTGCATTCACAAAACACTACAACAACATCAACATGCTTCTCAGATTGCTCATTTCAGTGGGTCGGGAAAGAGTTCGTTGCATGTCTGCCTTATCTTTTCTTACAGTTTCCAGTGGAAAATACATGTATCTTCTCTGTGAAAGTGAGGTCATTTGTAATGCATACATATATGCATACAATCATGTATATTGGCACACCACTGGTACCATGCTGTCATCACATTTACAAATGTGTTCAAGTTGTTCTGTTTAAACAAAGACGTTTTCCGTTTGGATAGCAACACACTAAAGCCTGACGTTACGTACAGCAAGTGCTGAGGAGGGGCTGCATTATGGCTCAGTGATTACCACTGTCACCTCCAGAAAGAAGGTTAGGGTTTGATTTATGGCCCAGTCCTTCTCTGTGTGGAGTTTGCATGTCCCCCCCTTGCTCATGTGTATTTCTTCCCACATTATAAAAACATGTAAGTCAGGTTAACTGGAGATTCTAAATCACGCATAGATGTGAATGTGAGCCTGAGTATGTTTGTCTGTCTGTGTTAACCCTGTGATGGACTAGTGACCTGTCCAGGGTGATTTTCTTCCCTTCCTTCATGCATGGTGGGTCAGACTCCTGCCAAAGTGACCTTAAATAGAAATAAGGAGGGACATGGAATGAATAAGTAATTTCTGAACATGTGGCCTGTCACCAACACACATATACACACATATATGCATCCCTCCCCAGCTCAGTGTAGGAGGCAGCAGGGAATCACTGACCAAAACTATTTACACTATGTGAGCCCCCATCAAACTTTCATAAGCAGAGTTTCTGCAGAAGGTAACAGTGCATGACAGTCCCTCTGACACATCATGCCTTAGGGAGCTGCAGAAAAAGGCAACAGTGAAGCCACGGGACTGTTTCTTGCTGCACAGGCCTGATGTTTACAGAGACACCTGCAGGAGGAAGTGTGTGGACAGAGGTGCGGAATAGCTTAGAATTGCAAGTAAGACAGGCAAAGACAGAAAGACAGATCTCTTTGTAGAGCACAGCCATAGCAACTGTTAGACTGACTGCATTGCAGTGGGATGCTATCTCCTTTGAGCTCAAGTTTATTCGGTAAGCCTCTATGCACATACGTCATTCATAACTCATAGAGCTGCTTGGGATGGAACACGATGCAGGCCCCACTTTCCTTTGCTGACTTTGAAAACAAAGCTGTTTCTACTATGATCCAGGTGCCCGGTCGCTTCTTACTATTCCAAAGAGATAATTCAATAGAGAAACTAAACAGTGGTCAAAGAGGGGTGTACATGTGGACAGATGGGGTTAGGTGAGTGTGATGAGAGCAGTTTCCATAACATCTGAAGACTTATGGATGAACAAAGCGGCAGTACACCTGGGAACGGTTGCACCAGCTGTGCGTTAAGTTAAAACGCAACATACTTTTAGAATAAATGTTGACTGAGTTACAACTTTTGCACAACTAAAAATTATACTGTTGCACCATGGGCCTCATGAACCTCATCCTCATGCCAAAGCATTTGCATGACAGATTACATCCATTGGACATATAGTGTATGATGATGACTTTGTATACATACCAGCTGCTACCAGCACACAAAATATGAATAAGATAGACAGTAACAATATAACTTACATTTGCAACTGTTGCAAGAGGCCTCAACTGAAATGCACACCTGTTTAGAATCAGTTCCTGTATACAAATTTCAAGGATGGTGATTGGATTAATCTTGGTAGACATAATATTATTCAACTACACATTAAATTACGGAGAGATTTACAGCTTACTAAGTCTTGTCTTAACAACACATGGTGCAACCATATTTTTTTGCAAGCTGTTTACAAACTAGCTAGTAGCTACTACACCACTAGTGAGAGCATTTAAGCACACAAACATGGGTGACCACCACAAGGTTTTGTGCACCAGATAATCTATGCACTCTAAGAGAGGTGACAATGATACAAAAACCTTCAGGAAAAGACATACCCTTGTACGCATCATGTAATTACGGCAAGGCAGTAACATCAGAATTTAATGCTTGCAAGGACACAAATATTGACTGTTGCGCAATAGCTACGTTTCATTATAGATTGGATTTGTGATTTCATTTATCAACATGGCTGAGTCGTGGGAAGGCAATCACTATCAGTAAATCGTTTAGCCAGCTGTGTATGTCAACATTTCTGAATGCTAAAAGAAAAAAGGTGAGATGCTCTCTTTTTGTCTGAATGGCTAAACTAGATGGACCAGTAAAGTCCTAAAATTCTACTCAGCATTCAACTGAAAAACATGTTGATTCACCTGTTATACCAAATTTATTCTCAGTATTTCAAATAACTTCATTTTATTCAAAGCAAATACAGATGCATATAATGGAAAGGTCACCGTGCCACCTATTAGTTTGCATTTCTTTTTTTCCCAGTGGCGTACAACTTAAATTTCCAAGCTGCTCAGCTCTGAGAAAGCTGCTTTTGCACTGATTTCTTTTGCTGTCTTTGAACATTAGTGCTATCAGACAGAAAATGCAGAAAAATGCTTTTACTAGAGAAGAGTAATATCCCAAAGCTTACTTATGAATGATCAATGGGGCTCATACAGCCTCAACCTAAGCCCCATGGGCCTGTGGCTAATCGGCATCATGACCTTCTATGGAAAAGATTACTCTTTCTTTCTAGACCCAGTCCAATGAGGAAAATAGTGGTTGACTACCTTGGAATTATCTTAGTAATGACAAATTATAAAAATGACTGTGCACAGTAAAATGATCTCTCCAAGGCTGTAAGTAAACACTGGGCCAATAATACCAACGGAGAAGAAAAACAGTGAGTGTCAATGACCACTCCTCATATCACAAACATGCAATGAAATGCCTTCTGATGAAAACAGCAATTGAGAATATAAGACTAGAAACGAAAAAAAAGGAAAAAGAAAAACAACCCGACTTTAACAAATGATAATCATTGTATCACCATCCTCTGAGGATCACTGTGCAGGCAACAAGGATTCTGAGACAGATGGAGGCCTGTCTGAGCAAACTCACAAACCAAAAAGGCCATCAATCAAAGTCTGAGTTTTTATGGGGATGGGCTGTGATGTTAGTGTTAGCGGCTCCGTGTCTGTCATCAGGAAAACAATCTCACAAACTTTAAGTCACAGGGGCTGTCAAAACAACTGCAGCCTTTGATAGAAGGAAGGTTGGAAGGTTGGAAAAGTGCAAGACCAAATCAATTGTACCCTTGAGTCCATTAGACCAAGCTGCACATTCTGCCTTCTTATCAAGAATATTGCGGGTGTCTTCATTGTATTTTGTCTAGCCTTCCCTCCTCATGAAAAGATCCCACTGCACTGATGTAAAGGTTTGGAAGTAATCACTAACTAAGTAACTAAGTAACTAATTAACTACCTAACTAAATACATAAATAAGCAAGCAAGCTTGTGACAGGTGGCAAGTGCCAGTGCACAGTGAGCTCTTGGTTAGTTCACAAGCACCCACCAGCTTTCGCAATCTAACATGACAGCTTCCGTGGGGAGCTCCAGGTAGTTCTTCAAGTTGTGTGCCTCACTGCCTGCTGCTAGGAGCTTGGGGTTTGGCAATCCTCTCCAGTCGACTAATTAAAGTCTAAACAAGTGCATAAATAAATACAGATGGGGAATGCAACTCATGGGAAGCTTTGGCTCTAAATGCTAGCCTTAATGCAGAGTCAGAGGCATAGGCCTCCAAATCTCCTTGCTCTTATCCAGCTACATAGGCAGCAGGCATGAGAGTATGAGTGAGAGAAAATGAGTGAGAGAGAGAGTATGAGAGAGAGAGTATGAGAGAGAGAGAGAGAGAGAGAGAGAGAGAGAGAGAGCATAAAAAACACTCTAGCATCCCACCAAACATTGGGAAGATTTGCACAACCATATTTATCCCTAGCTGTATGCTATCTGAAGTCTGAGGCAATAAACCATGCCCTCTCCAAGAAAGCTGTAAACATCCTGCAAACATATTTTAGCTTGGGGAATATTACATATTGGATATTTTATCTTTTTTTCTAACTTTATCTTTTCATTAATTTGGGAGATCCTTGCCTCCTGATAATTGCTATACCATTCTAAACCATACCATACCATACCATACCATACCAGGTGATTTCACTGATCTTTAACCAGAGAGGAACTGACCAGTGAAATCACCCGGTGTAGTCTTAGGTAGGTAGGTGGGTAACCTTTCAAGGTTTTAGAATTTCTTGCTTCCACTCACAAAACAGCAGCTCTGGTGAATGGGAGCAAATTGCACTTTACTAAAGCGTCTGTCTGCATCTTCCCTCGCTCATCTCTATGAGAAACAAGATATGACAAAAGCTAAAGCCTAAAGCCTGTGTTATAATGAGCTCGTTAAACTATATGGGGCCTCGTTTCCCAACAAGAGCCACTAACCAGCCACTGCAAAGAAACATGCACAAGTCCATAAAGTTTTATTGGTTCCCACCCATTGCATCCCTAGCCATTAATTGTCAGGGTGGGTGGTGTGGTTCATTATTAAGAGCAATCTACCCTTGTTCGAAAATAAATAGATCAAGAATAAAACATGTCTGATAACTCACAATAAAGAGAGGTGATAATTTAGAGAAGGGGATGTTGGATTCTTTGTGGTTATAATTTGAGAATCCAGTATGATTTCATCTCTCAAAAAACAGATTTTATTGCATGTAATTTCCTCTAGATTATTGCTTTACCTTTGTTGACTTTCAACCTATTTGAAATTATACAGTGAATTGTGTTTTCATTGTCATGTAAACAAGTACATATTTTGCTTACATTGTCTAAACACTGTGCAGATGGAAGAAAGTCTGTGCTGAAAGAAAATCAATTACTAGGCACTGTAACTTGTTCTATGATCACAGACCCTCTAACAAGCTAGTCAGTTGTCAAGTTACATCAGCACAATAACAATATGCACTTAAATGCTCAGCCAATCATGATGAGCCTAGGATCAAAAAGGCAAGACCACCACGTCTCTTTATGCACTCATATGCCCTTCCCTCTGCAATATCAGTTGTGTTAGATATAGGAGCTCTGGTTCTCAAACTGATTCACAATGAGATTATTGGCTCCAAGGTGCAAACTAAGGAACCGGCGTACATGGAACCATAGCATCATTGATGGTGGGTGTGGCCAACAGAGGTAAATACTTTGGAAGCACATAAACATGATGTCATGCATGACCCTGCCTGCCAGCTGTCTGAGGCACAGAACTCTACCCTTCATACCTGTTGGAATAATTGGCTTACATAAACTGAGCTCGATAGGGTTCAGACTGAGAATTATAAACTCTACATCATACTGGTACCTTAGCAGACATGCTGAATCTGTCCTGGAGAAATTAGCAGGATGGGATGGGAAAAGCACAGCTGCTGCCCATAGAGAGGCAAATTGTGTAAGCCGGTTTCTATTTAGGAGCTGCTGTTTATTTGTCAAAACGTACAAGGGATAAAAGGGACTCGGCGTCTAATCAGAAGTCAACTTTTAATCAAAACTTTAAGGAATGCCAATTATAGATGTTTCAGAGATGTAGACGACGAGTATGTGCAAGACAACTGGTATGTTAAATGTTTTTATATGCAGACGTTTTCAGAAGGGTAAAGAAATCTCTGTTCAATGTGGGCAAAACATTTTTAACCATTATTTTTAACCAGATGACTGCACATTCAAGGTTTTCTTGGTAGCTGTCTATCTTTTTCTGTAGAATAATACATGCCCACTCAGTTTGCGGTTCAGAACTACTATTTTCTGGTTCCAGATGGGAACCAACTTTTCCACTCAGGAACAAATCTATTTTTGGTGAAAAGGAAAAGGCCAGTTCTGAATTTGGTGTGCGAACCAGAATAGAACTAGTTCTTTGTTGGTGGAAAAGTCATATCAGTAACTCCTGGATCAGCAGAGTGGCTCTTGAGAGGGCTCTGCCTGTGATCACAGAGCGAGAGCTACCATGCATAACTATTGTTCTATTTCACACGGGCTCCATCCTCTAATGGGACACTATTGGCTTAGGGGCTAAGTTAAATTACTTCATGCCCTGCCGTTACATTGACACACTGACAGCATATCTTATGACAAGCTTCACTGACTGTGAGTCACTGTGCAACAGGTCAGACAGACATGGTCAAACCATACTCTGTTGTGTTTAACACATGAGTGTGTCCCAGTGTAAGCACAGACCTTGAAAAACACCCAGACAGATAAATCCTGATGAATGGACAGTGTGTCAACCATGACAGTATATTGTACTATACAGATCTCCTCCACATATGTCCAGCTGAACAAAGCAGTCAGCTCTGTTACAGTTCATGTGGAGTGCAACTGAACAGCCCTAGGATGGTCCCTGCCCATGAGCACACAGGCTTGCAATATTACAGCACAAAGCCTACAGGCAAACGTCTGCTTAGACAGCGGTTTTGAAGCAATTCTGAGAAGAAGAATGCATCCGGCTGAACAGTCCTTAACCTGAATGAACTCTTAATGTTCTTAGGTGTAAAAGTCAGATTTTTCAGCACTCCCACCCCCTATTTGGTACCACTCAGGTCTTCTCTCATCAGCAGATAGCTACGGTGGATGAAAAGGGCACATAAATAACTTGCTGTCTTACTCAAAATCAAAGCAAACAGCACCATTGTCAGCAGTGTCATCTCATTTGACAATCACTTATGAGAGGCCTGTCTGGGATCAAAAGGCTCCTTCGAAAGGACCTTGAGGACTAAGGAAACTCCCACTAAGAGGTGGCAGAATGTCATCAGATTGTGCCCTCCACCAGAAAATATCTGAAGAGGGGATGTCCAAAAACTGACCCCTCTCCAAACCCGTTCTCCCTGTCTTTCTGCCCACATCAACTCCAAAAATGTCACATCACAATGTGTCCACCCCCAAAGCATATTGTCCTGGGGTATTGTAAAATATCACAGTAGAAAGGGATTGCTTTGGCCAACAGATCCACATCTTCTCTCCTCAACAGGGTCCAGATCAGATCACAGTGTTGAGGTGTAATAAATGTAAATGTAACATAATCACCTTCGGCCTGAAAACTGACAGGGTCCAGCAGGCAAAGTATTCTGGCATGCCTTGTGTGTTCAGCACTAAGGCACTTGTAATACTGCCAGTGGGGCTCTATTGCAGCATCCAGGCCGGAGCACACTGGGCAATACTTAGTGAGTAGTGAATGAGACAATGCTATTGTAGGAATATGGACATATGGAGTGATGAAGATGTGGGTGAGGAAGTACCCTTCCCTCAGTCATCTTGAAACTACATTTACCTGTGACAATAACTACACAGTCCTGCTTCCTGTTGTTGACTTCCCTGAACACTCAACACAGTGCCATGATAGGCTGCCAATCATTTTATACTGAGGTGTGAAAAGACTTACCAGAAAAAACAAACAAAAAAAACATTCATTGTGTTTACATGCACTTTAGTAATTGGGTTAACCCCCAAATATATCAGTTATCCAATCTCTAAAATGTCATGTGCGTGAAAATCACAGTTTCTATAACCAGGCTGCAGGATTAAGAGAAACTCATTGAACACTGCTAGATCTTTAAAGGGGTGGTGGTGCGGGTGTCTGATTATTGACCCACTGCATGTAAACTAGAGTGTTTAATAATCACAGTAATGCAACACATGGAAATGTGTTAATTGGTCATTCTCTTCTTTCACACTAACCTCCCAAAATGACAGGGTTCATTCCACTGTTCTCTGGTCTTATGAGCAGCTGAACATGCCGACAAGCCCAAGGCCTGTACTGTACTGCCCTGCCTGTTCCAAAACAGGGACTATACACAGCCCATCCTCTCTTCCCTGCAGAAGCAAACAGCAGATGTGAAAGGAAATTCCCTTGCAGAGTGACCAGAACAGAACTAAGGGCTTAGACTAGGAAGCTCATCCTCTCTTCCTTGTGTTGCAAGACAGATGTGAAAGGAAATTCCCGGGTAATGACAACAGATACACAGAGGAGCACACCAAAATGTTGTTCAAAGGCTGTTTTTTTGCTGGCTGGACGTCAATACAAACTTGAACACATTTCTATCTGCCTTGGAAAAAACAGTTTGAAACATCAAGCTTTAAACCACGTGCAACCCAGTGAAACAAAGAATCTCAACTAAGGCTGTATCTATATGGCTTGAAGCGCTGCAACAACATATGACAGATAGCCATTTCTTTTGTTATATAAGATAACTACACAAATGTAGGACTTGCATGTATTCCATCCCCACTAACATGATCTGACTTGATGATGTCAGAATACAGAATAACTTCCACTGAGTTTAGCCTAGCTAGCTTCAAAGCCTGACAACCTCTGTTTTGCTTGGTGCCAAAACCAAAAGATAAAGCCAAAACAGAAAAAGAAACATGCATGC
>OMLB01011834.1:0-14900 GCA_900302555.1 Myripristis jacobus | reverse complement strand
AAATAAAGATAAAATAAAATAAAATGGGAGTATACATGTGTGCTTATGTGTAAAAGGGTGTGTGTGCATGGGAAAAAAAGCCCCAAGGCACACCTAGCTATGGCTTCGTTGCAAGTAATAGAGAGAGAAGGAAAGAGAGAGAGAGAGAGAGAGAGAGAGAGAGAGAGAGAGAGAGAGAGAGAGAGCAGATTTTTCAGGCGAGGCATGACCCACATGATGTGGACTGCTTTCTCAACGGCAGACAAAAAGCAATCATTATTTTAGCGCTAGGGCGGATTAGCCAGGCTTACCAGGAATTTTATCACTCTCCCATAATGTGCTGCATGGTATTAGCATAATGTGAAAAATGATTAGACACCCTTTATCTCTACATCACACAGGATAACTATGCAATTATTAATAGGAGCTGTCCCAAGCATGCCCTGTATATGTGGAGCTTAGCATGTGATTTGATAAAATAGATAAATGTTGCAAATCTAACCAAAATCAAGATGAAACCAGTTCTTTTTTTAAGGCTCTTTTTTAAGGTTGTTTTTTAATCATGTGAAGAGGCCCCCACACTCACACTAATCACAGGTTGTGCTATGGATGTTTCTTTCACTTAGTGTTGGGGACACACTAGGGCGCTTTTAAAATCGAAACACATTTTGACATTTGGTAATGCATCACACACATCAATATATATTTCATGGACACTGACTGTAAACTATACTGACACTAGATGATTAGATGAGCGCAGATTTATCGTACACTACATTATGTCTAAGATTGCTGACTCCTAACACATCAGAATCTCGCGAGAACTTGCGCAGCGCAGTGTGACAATCAAAAAACAACAATGGGAGTACACACACTCCCATCTTTCTGTTTGTTTCTGGCTCACGGCACTGTAAAGCACTTGCTATAGGCTCTTGGCAAGTCCCTGCTATCCACAGAAACAGAGAACTTATTCAAGAGATGTTGACTCTTAAATGTCAAACATGTCTGATACCGGGCTGTACAGATGAGTCTGTGACTCAGTCAGGACAGTTAAAATTGAATCTGTAAATGACTTTAAAATATTACCTGGCTATGTAAAGGATATAACAGCAGCAACAACAACAACAACAACAACAATAACAATAATAATCATAACAGCGACAACAACAATAATGCTTCACAATCAAGACCAGTAAATTACAAAATCCAAATTGATAAAACAAAAACACAAAGATAAATTAAATTAGACAATATTAAAAAGTGTCTATAGTAACAAACTAAATAAAGAGGTTAAAAATAAATAAATAAACTCATTAACTAATTAAATAATTAAAGACTGAAGCAACTGAAACAACTTATTCCAAAGCCGCGGAGCCTTGATGGCAAAAGCCTAATCACCTTCGATTTTTAACCTGCAAACAAAAACAATCAGGAGGTTCTTGCCGAGCTTCTCGGGCCGTGTGGCGGCTCATAACGGTTTAAAAGTTCAGGAAGATAACTTGAGGCAAGGGCATGCAGAGCCTTAAAAGTAATCAATGAAATCTTAAAATCAAATGTAAAACTAACAGGCAACCAGTGAAGAGACACTGAAATGGGGGAGATATGGTCCCATCTCTTAGTTTTAGCTGAAAGCCTTGCAGCAGCAGTCTGAACACAATGGAGCTGCTTTTTGGTCAAGGCAGTTAACCAGGGAATTACAATGAGATGGAATAAAAGCATGTAGAATCCTTTCTGTATCTTAAAAAAATAAGTATGGATCTAATTTTAGCCATATTCCTTAAATGGAAAAAGCATGACTGGAGAGCTTTTTAGCGTGTTGCTCAAAGGGTGGGGTTAAATAGGACTCCTAAGTCCCTTAAGGCAGGTTAATTTGCTGATTTTAATGACCAAGGGCAGGAAGAATTACCTGATATTACCAGATAATCTTTGCTGACCATTGCTCCTGACCCAGCGCCTGACAAGATTTCCCCTCTGATTGTTCAGATGAGAAAATTTGGTGGAAAAACAGTCTGATAATCCTCGACTGTGGAGTAGCCACAAATTACGTATTCAACTTCTAATTAAGGATCCAACTTGGCTGATAAATGCAGATGCTTTAATTAATTACTTAACTTGCTACTTTTCTCTGAGGTGCACTCCCTAGGGCTTGGCTCACAAAGAAAGTTCAACATAGTCAGCAGGGCTGTGCGATATGGGCAAATCAAATACCTTGATATGATATTGTGATAATATTTCTAGGGGTAACTATTGGTGCTTTCATAAGATATTTGTACTCAAGAGAATTTTGATAAACTATTAGTATTATCACTATTAATACTGTGGATACCGTGACTAAGCAGAACACCAACAACATTCAAAATTCCAGAAAATATAATAAAATTAAATAGAAAATTGCATTTTTTTTTACTGTAATTATTATTTTTTAATCAAGAAAAGCCAATAGTCATGATGTAATGATATGCAAAATCTCAAATCACGATATGACAAATGGCCAGTCACAGGCAATATTGACAGATCCAGAGCAGAGTATTTAAAATCACATGAAACTATTGGACATTTCAGGGTAAAAGGGTTCATTTGATGGCAGGTAATAAGATTCAGCAGAGAAATCATTCCAAGTATCAATACATTTTCTCAAGAAGGACAAACTGTTATGACGTGGAGACCCTTACATGAGTAACAGAAAAAAAAGACAACAAAAACTAACTGGAAAACTGGAGCTAATGTAGATAGGGTAATTGGGTTTATCAGTGTCATAACCTGGCTAATAGGGCTCTGTTGATTTTGCTGGCATATTGCAATGTGCTCTCAAACTACAACATGGTGTAAAATGCTGATTGGATATCAACAATTTGATAGGAATAAATTACAATTATCATGATTGTGATTGGCCTACATGGCTTGCTTGTTATGTATAAAGTTTGCTCATGTTAACGATGCTCTAACTCTGGTTACTCTACTTCAGTAGAAATTGGTTTGTTATTTATTTTAGTTACCATAGCCAGCGTGGGCAAATGCCCTTTCATAGAATAAATAATCACAGGAAAAAAAAAGGAAAAAAAAAAAACAAAAACATTCTTTCCTGTTTATTATCTGTGTACCCAAGTCCACGGGAACCTCTAAGGATGGTGATGCCATTTTTTGCAACATCAGGCGGGAAAAAAAAAAAAAAATCAATAAAACATTCATGTGGCCTAGGGACTTTTCAATGGTACTCTATAGTGAGTTTACAGTGAGTGTGCATTATCATTCATTCATTAGTTTCAATCAAGAAACTAAGATTTTAGTACTGTAAATACAGAGTTACAGATGGAATTATATATCTTTCTCTTGTGTATAGAAACACCCACATGGCAAAACAGTGTATTTCCATTCATCATAAATGCAAGGGGGTCTGGCAAAAGGAAGACAAGAAGTGTAAAAAGAATGGCGCCTCCAATCCAGCTCCCAGGCTACACCAAATGGAAACAGCAACTGTGGCTAACATGGCTCCATGTTGGCCCTGACATGCACATCTAAATGGTGGATGAAAAACATATCTAGTGGGCAATGGAAACTAGGATCTCTGCGTGGGTTAAACCTATGCTTTACAAAACCAAATTAACTCAAAGTGATGCAGCAAACATGCTGTCACTCTTTATAGATATTAGGGATGCACCCGGATCCAAATCCTTTAAATAATACATGCAGTTTCTTCACAATCAGAGTTAACTCACAAAGGATGCCACTGCTTTGGCTGTCTTTGACATCCAACCCTTTATTCTGAAATAGCGTTAACCCGGAAACTGTATCACATCTTGCATAGCAGATGTGGATAGACCTAAAGAATAGACAATAAAAGTTACGGTGCAAAAAAATGTGAATAATATATTTCTTTTGATTTGCAGAATAGAGTGGGTTTCGTAAACCTATATAGTTTGAATAAGCAGGAATTTCAGTCATTTTACATGTATTTGAGGTTAAAAATCCAACAATTACAGTAAATAAATAACTTCCAATTTAAGCCACGCCCACTTTTCCCTGATTCTGAATCCAAATGATTTTGCCCCAAAACAAATACAAATACAAATAGTGATGCCACCACACACCCCTAACAGATCTGTCCCGCAATGGCACCTGCATAAGATTTCTGAAAATTCTGTCAGCGACTGATGCTAACTGCTAACAGCTAACTAGAAAAAAGCAAGCACTGAAATGAAGAAGGTGCTTCAACAACATCAGAAAGTGGACACAGTGGACATACATTCAGATTGTTTCAGTATGGTGTTGTCACATACTGTAGATGGGCGGTGAAAATATTTTTTCACCAAGTTAGCTTCATGATCCCCAGGGCGCCGTGATGGGAATATGTGTGCAATCTATTGCACTAATAACACTATGAAATAATTTCAGTGTACTTAGCATGCAACAGTAAATTTCTTTCATTACTGATAAGGATAATCAACTAATGTGAGGTAACTTCTATTTGATAGAGGCCCACTGTTAAAAAACAGAGTGGGTAATCGGCTTTGCTGATGCCACCACTGGTATAATATAATATCACAGAAACGAAGGGGTTGCCAGTGAGGATCGAGTCATTCTTACAATCTGTTTTCAAGAGTCTTCAGAATCCTCTAGGGATGGTGATGCTGCTTCTCCAGAGAGCTGATTGGTGAAGAGATAGGCTATTTATATGCTGTGAACTGTTGGCCTGACCATAACCTGCTCCGGAGCAGATTAGGTGTTCAGCCTAAATTACCACGGTGATGTCCCAGCTTAAAAGTGAGACACTGTCGTCACACCAAAGACAAGGATTTAGCCCAAAGTCAGCTCCCTTACTCATTAATCCTGCTTCATGATATAGGCCTTAGCCCTAGTTAAGTTCACTGAATATATCTATTTGAGTAAAGACAAATGGCTAATGTCTGTCTCCTTGGTCGTGTAAATATGCAGTTCAGAGCCTATAGAAACTCAAGGTCCTCTACTGTTAAGTTTAATTGTACAGTTCAAAGAGTATTTACTGCAGGCTGGCTCTAACTAGAGTGGAGCCTGCTGTGAGCTTGGGAACTGCTAACTGTTTGTGGCAAGAAATCTAGTTATTGTCATTTTTCCGTAAATGGCCCATGTGCAGTTCTGATGTTAAGATAAAAAAGATCTCTGAAACCAATCTCTGGACTGATGCTCCTTTTCTGTCTCTGCTTCATAGTTCCTATAATTGTGAGCTTACATCCTTTGTAGTAACTAACCTTACACCCATTAAACCTCATATTCGAGGTTTTAGCTGAAATCCAGCTGACAGTGCATCTGTGTATTTCTTTCCGTTTCTCACTTTGTTGTAATTTTAAGAGATAAAGAGAGACATGAAACATAGAGGCTCTACGTGTCAAGTTGAAGCATGAAAAAATGAGCGAGCTGACACTTGCTTAAAATCATCGTGGCAGCTTCAAATGTGTGTTTTTAAGCGTGAAATGGAGCATATAAAGAAATGAAAACACATGCTGGATACTATTCTCACCATATAAATTTAACAAACGCCACCAGAGGCCTGTTATTTTGACTGGAAAGAATTGACAGCAACCACCGACGGAGGAGAATTCACTGGCGTGTCTCTAAATGACAGCAAGATACGAAGTCACAAGAAATTATTGTCTTTTTTTTATCCCACATGGTTTCTCATGAGTGCTGATTTCATTGTCTTTCTTTGATTCCCTGAACTTAGCTTTCATCAGCGGTAGGCCGTCTGTCTGGCTGACCTATGTTAGAAAAGGTGGGCAGCATCACAGGACCCTGAGTCAGGTCCAAAAAAAGGAATAATGAAGGTAGGAGAGAGGGAGGGAGATCCACTAGCATGCAGTCTGCAGCATTAGCCCTTGCTTTCTCTCACTCTCTGTCTCCCCCTCTTGCTTGCTCACTTGCTCACTCATTCACAGTGTTTCGTCTATTTACTAATACTTTTCTCTCAGCATTTTTCCATCCAGGCTAGATCTATTCCTTTATTCTCCCTTTTTTTCTCTCTGCACCCTCATTTCCCTCTGTTGCTGGGATAAAAGCAAATTTCCCCCAGGGCTTATCACCAGCAAGCTTATTTGAGTGTGAAGCTGGTTCATTTCAATTGCATGTAATGAAACATGGAGGACAGGAATCCACACCCAGATTTGGTCTTGGTATTGAGACAGAGGCCTGTTGTAGCAGTGAGCTCTTACATGAATATCACAGAGACATATCAGATTGGTTCAGATAGCTTCAGATTGTAATATTAGACTGCACTCTCTCTCTCTCTCTCTCATTCCTTCATGTGCATCTTTATGTCTGTGTGATATAGTATCTGGGGTAAGATGCATAAAGGACTACTGCATGTGAGAGTTACTGTATATAAAACAGCATCCCCTGCAGGCACAAAGACGAATAACAAATCCAAACCAAAATAAAGACAAAATTTGCCTCCACCTCATTTTAGAAAACCAGTGCTTCATGCACACATCTCAGCGAGTCAAACAAATGCAGTAATTTACAAAAAGGGATAACACTGTTAACTCATGGTCATGTCATTGATAAAATAATGCTACTAGAAACATCAAGCAAAGTGCAGTGCAGTTAAAAGGGAAACACAGTAATGGCTGGGGATGAGCCTTAAATTATTAACATCCAGGCTGATAATTTTGCTATGGCATGTCAAAACAGACAACAATGACCAGGACAGACAACATGGTCATTACAAATTGAACTGATAGCTGATCACGTTATTTCTCCTGTGTGTGTTCTTTATGAGCAACTCTCCTAAATTTATCCATGAGAGTGTGAGAGTACCATTCTGCTGCCACAGCAGCACAAGATAGCAAGCGTTAGTCCAATATAACAATCATTAGGCCTCTATGCAAATTAAAACAACATAAGAAACCAACTGGGCTTTACCTTTATTCAGTTCATCCCGGCACATTTTGGCTCTGAGTGATCAAAATGAGCAAGCTAGTAGGCCTACAGCTAGACTACTCTCCCTGACAGTAGTGATCCAGATAACAAACATTACATGATGTAAATTGTATTTGCCTAGGTAAAAGAAAAAAACAGCCAACAGAGCACTTTACAGTTTTCACCCTGTTGGCTCATATTCATTCTTCTTTCACTGGCAGTACCAGTTTTTATCCTTGTTTTTGAACCTGCTCTAACAAAGTCAGTTTGGGAGGCATACCAAGTTTTTTGGTCTCACAACTGGCAGCTCCATGATGTTTGACACCGTGTACATATTTTTGGGCATATTTTATTCAGAGGTGGTTGTGATGTTATGAATCACACTGGAGTTCTGGTAAGATACACACAGTTAAGTTTAGGGTTATGACTGAATGAGGGCTCATGTCAAGGCTACCTATAAACCTACAAATACTAAACATTTATCAAATTAATACCTTTTTGGCTGCACAGTTTGTCCATTTTGCCTTTAACAACAATGCGCCTTCTAGTTTTAATGGTTGTTTCACAACCATTAAAATGGTGTACATTCTAATTATTTAAGGGATGCATGTGATATGCCCCTTGGGAGTTTTTGGTCTTTCTTGCACATTTTCTTTTCTTTTAAATTGCCGTTCATATATTATACTATGTGAAATAATGCTAAAAATAAAACAAGAAATAAAAAGGATATATTATACAATGGGCAACAGGCCAATGAATTTTCTGTCCAGTCACAGCACTAGTAGTTGTATCTCGTCCAGAACTCCGATGGGATTCATAATAACATGACCAGGTTGAGCTTGGAAGGTCATAAAGTGTGGCCTGTGAGTATATCCTCGGCAGAAAACGGGACAAACTGAATGGGGGATGCCTAGGTGAACAAAAAATAAAAAATATGTAAAGTATATGAAATGTACTATACATGATAACAAACACATCATCCTTCACAAATAAAGCTCATTATTACTATTGTTGTTGTTGTTGTTGTATATTAGAAGTTCATCCCTATAACATATTTGGACCTACAGAGAAGCCTGTAACCTAGATTCATGTTAAAACCTTACACAGACTGCCTTTAAAAGGAATGATAAACCCACCTGAAAATGTAAATTTAATTATTTGGTATTACTTGTGACCACTATCTGTATCATCCACTAAGATATGAGAGTCAAAACAGTAACTAATAAAATGAGAGCAATAGGATTCTCCATTGTTATAGCGCTAAACACAGAAAAAGGCCTCCATGGGTGTTACTCTTTTAGAGTAACAACACTGTTATGACTCAGGTAAAGGCATGTCAGCGATCCAACAAAACAGAAGACATATAACTCTTGGAAATTACTAACACCATAACAATATGTAAGCAAGTGTTTGTAAAGCTAACATGGCTCAGTTTCTAAAAGCTAACATTTTGGAGGATGAGCCAGGGGTAGCTCTGTAGCAAATTTACATCTGTGGTCCTTGGACAGGAAAACATTAAAACAACAATTAACAAACTTTACAAAAAGCACATAATAGTACACATACACATAACACAGTCTACTCCAGCTTGGTAACTGTCAGTAAAACGGTCACTGTAGACCCACCTTCAGACATGATTGCTCTCAACAGCCATTAACACTCTGCCCTGCCCCTTGATGGACTACAACCGCTTTGATAACAAACACATCATCCTTCACAAACAAATGCTAAGTAAAATCAGTGGATTTTACACCCAGGAAAACACAAAATCAGCACGCCACGCCAGAATTCCAGTGTTGCTCACCACCTTTTGATGAGCCTAGGTGCAGTTGAAGGATGTCAGTGAAAAGGGGGAGTAGAAGGTGGGAGGAATAAAGCCTGAGGGCATGTTCTGATTGGACTGCCTCTGCTCTAACGTGTGGGTCGCTTTAACTCCCTGCCCTCCCTGCCGACCAACACTGCTTGGTCGACTCAAGAGAAATCAACAGAAAAACCTCCTTCTGCATTGACCTGCAAGGACCTCAGATTTTTGATAATATTTTAAAATATATTTTAATGGAAATTTACATATCCCACATTTCCCCTTATTTAATGTTTAAAATCTGGTTTGGTGGAGAAACTTGTTTCTAGTGCAAACAGACCCTACCTGAGTTAAGTGTCCAGAAATGGCCAAGCCTTTTACAATGCAAACCAAGGTGGAAAAATACATTTCCCCCCCAGAGCGTTTATAAATCATAAGACCTGTTAGTCCCTATCATACTTTATGTTTTGTGATCTCTTGGATTACTCATTTTGTCCTCTGTCTAAATCCATGGACAGGCTCCACTACTGTCCTCTGAGCACGCAACAGCCATCAACACACCACCCACTCATGATAGTCAGACATACAAAACAAGCAATCCCTCTGCTGCGCTGATGCTAACACAAGCTCTGATTGGAGCAGATTCTACGGGCAGTTAGTTGAGACAGATAGCACACGAAACGAACATCTGACAATACTTGATGGTGGCCAGTTTATGTTAGTTAAGCTTTCATGCCGCTTAGGTTATTATTCAGAATAAGAGCTGAAGAGCTGGCATGACCATAGTGTGTGTGAGACGTGACTAAAAATGTATTCTGTGTATACTGTCATTTAAAAGATTCAAAACATCAATACAGTTCATCACAATTACCTGAGTAATTCTGCCTCAACAATTTGCCCCCTGTTGTCACATTAATGTTTTACAGTTACACTTGCTTGGTTGCCATGGGAAAGAAACCTGTAGACTAAATGATTCTGCTTCTTGCTAACTTTAATTATTGCTGACATATCAACACTGGCATTTGTATCCCATAATTCAATCCTTGTTAGACCTGGTGCCAGACGCCTTTCAAAAAGGACTGAGGCACTGAAAACAAAAAAAGGAAGTGGGGAAAAAAGGTGGTTAAGATGGACAGGCTGGGAATGTAGAGGGGGAAATCCAGATAGAGGGACATCGAGAATGAAGGGTGAAGTATCGAGGCAAACACAGAAGAAGAAGAAGAAGAAGAAGAAGAAGAAGAAATGAAGGAATAATAACAATGAACATTATATGCATTGTATCTTTCATGACGCTCAACGGTTGTGGTCCCATTGCACTCTCTGAACGTCTGACTTTCCTAGAATTAGCTGGCATCGTAGCAATATTTTCATTTGATGCTTTGTTGTTTGAAATTCCTCTTACCACAAAATTCCTCTGACGAGAAACATTTCCTTTTCTGTTTGAGATGCTATATTCTTAGCTCAATGATTCAGCCAGCAGCAGAATATCTGTAAGCTGTGGTACTTTTGCCAGCCTTCAGACTTGCTCCAGTTTATAGAGAATGATGATGCACTGGATAGATGTAGCATTAAATGTCATGAAATGACAAACCGGGCAAGGTCTGTGATGAGATCAGTATTCTGGAAAAGTCTGGGGGAGAAGCTGAAATGATCCCACCCTAAGACATGTATTCTCTGTATATCTTAAATATGAGCTATCAAAGTGAAAAATTTCACTCACCACCACATACTATGCTAACAAACTAAATGTTCTGTCCACAATATGTAATATGTCTCATAGATCTCAGCGGAAGCAACTTCAGAAATCATGTAACTGCAAGACATCAAATGTTGAAAATAGTAGCATGTGACATACATCTTGGTACATGACAGAACTATGAACCATAAAAAAAATCTATGCAAAGAAAGATGGTGCACAAGGATTGGGCAGAAAAACATTACAGGGAGCTGCTTTTCTCCCAGCATCTGTTCCTGTCTTTACCTAACCTTAAACCAAAAAACCATAACAATAACATAGAGCCAGGCAAGAAAGTGGAGGGCCTTCCATCCTTTCCCAAGCCTGTCTGTGTCTGCAGAACACTTCAGCATATTGACCATCCATGATACAGGTGGATAAAGAACAAGTGCTGTGACTTTGAACCCTTGGCCAGTAAAGCAGCACTGGACAGCACAGGTAGCTGCAGTCCAACCAGCATCCAGCTGCCCAGCAACACATGACACTGACAGAAAATAAAAGCTTACCCTGCTCTTGGTTTTTCACATATTGAACATTCCTTAGGCTGTATTTTACATCATATATTTAACTGTCAAGGTCAGAGACATGTTGACTGTGCTTTCATGTATATGTTCTATCGATTTGTAAGAAAACTGTTTTTACCTTTGAAATGACTAGAGTGATACATAATTTAGCGAGTTTTGTTGCAGGCAGAACTGAAGAATGGTGCACAACACTGATCCCTCCCTCTCTCTCTCTTGAAAAGCATTCCTCAGTTTTCATGTGGAATTTGAAACAGGCCTGTTGCGAGTTTCCTGGGATGTCGTCTAAAATTAGCCGGGGGGAAGGAGACAGTGACAGAAATCTAATTACATCCAATTCAATTTACTTATCAACACAAAGTGGCTACAGAAAACACAAACACTGCCATGAATAACAGTTGGACAAAGCCAAGGATAGCATAATGTTTCAAATGAAATAGCTCTATGGTGCTCTATCTAGGGACAGTGAGGGGGGTAATCTTGTTATTTCAAAACAGCCACTTCAGAATCGAGATGAATGTATGCATATGGTGAGAGATGTCCCCTGGTTGCTCCCACTATCGCTGCCGCGAGCGTAGATGAAAGGCAGGAAAAAAGGAAAGCTCGGTGACAACAGTGCAAGCTAGCATTTCAGATTCAGAGAAAAGAACAAACACACATCAAAAGATGAAAAACAAGAGAAGCAACAACAAGAGTGTTGAGGACGAGTCCCAGGTGGATCTGATATCACATCTGACATCATATTTTATGTCATCAAAAAAGGCAGAAAGACAGACTTACAGCCTTAACACAGGACCTCACATGAGGCATGGGAGATCTGGCATGGGATAGACAGGGGAGAGAGAGTGAGAGAGAGAGTGAGAAAGAGCGAGAGAGAGAGGTGGGGGGGTGTCTTAAGAACAATTCAGTTAAAACTTGTTTATTCTCATGCTGGTTTTCCACCCTGGTTCAATTATTTTCACTCATAAAATGTATGTGTCTTCCATCCCAGAGACTAGAGAGTTATGGATTTGTTGTTGTTGTTTTTTGTTAAGTGAAAATACTTTATTTTACATGATAACTAATGCTACTCAGTACGTAGCAAATAAGCAATCAATACAAAAAGAAAAACAGAGAGAAAAAAAAATACATTTCGGAGTCGCACAGTGAACCACCAAACCCAAAGACATTATGTAGACTCACTAGCAAAGATCGACTCATCACCCATCAGTGAATAAACTGCATCATTACAAAAAAAATCACTCATCATTTTGTAAAATCTAAACTCCACCCAAACTTTGTTCTCTACTTTTCTTTGTATGTAAGAGAGTGAGAGGAAGAGGAAGAGGGGAAGAAAGAGCGAGAGATAAAAAGTGAGAGATTCAGGATGGGACACAGACAGAAGAGGAATGGCTGGGGAGACCTCAAATCAAGTCAGCAAAGCACATTAAAGTATGGCTCAGCTGACTGATTCATGTCACTTGTGGGACATCAGGCAGAGTGGATGGGTAGAGGGTTGGTTGGCCATTTGGTAGTCAAATGTAATGTGATTACCATGACACGCCAGTATATCACTGCAACTGGAGAGGAAGCACTGGTACAGTCAGGCAAACGACTGCAGTCTAATTCAATCAAGGTGAGGATCTGAGCCATGACGGGACTGTGTGACGTGTAACTTTGCGAAAGAGTGTGACAGCTGTGACAGATGCAGATGTTCCACCTCCAGTAAGAATTTGTTAAGAAGCTCTGACATTTGACATAGTCAGACGCTTAATCCCTGAAGGAGTCACTGCCACAGAAGGCTCCTGACGATTCAGTTCAATACTGATCACAAGTGCTGCAGTTCTGATTATGAACAATTATTGATGGATCTAAATAGCCAAAGCATCTTGTTTATTTTCCCCATCAACATAAACAATTTGGTTTATCTCCTACCTTTTATCAATTTTCAGCCAATTACAATCATACAGCAATTGTAGTAATTTGTTTCTGTCGGCACACAATTTTCAACAATTTTTCAAAAGCGTGAATTCATTTAGAAATATATAAAATTAAATAGAATCAAATAAAACAGTATGTCAAAATAAAGTACCTCTCACAAAATATGTCTGTGTTGCAGCTCTCAGAAAAGTGTTCTCAGCACTGCAGAAAAATAAAGCATTTCTAGTAAGACACATAAATAAAACACCTCCGACGAAGACTGTTACAGACCACAGTAACGTGATTTCTGGGTTAGGCGGTGTTGTGGACGTATTTCTTTTTCATGCAGAACTCCTACAAACTGAATGAGTTCTGTCAAGCTCTGTTTTGCCTTCCCCCTCATGAAAATTTAAAGTGTACCCACACATCAGCTTTTAGCACAGAGGGCGCTGGGAAAATCCTTCTTTTGGGTGCAGCTATTACTCAAACACATCTTGAACATTAACAAGTCACTCGCGTAGCGTCGTCCTGTTTACATGTGTAGATGAAAGAGGCTGTGTTTTTAAAACGCACAGCTGGCACGTATTGCCATTTCACAGCCAGTGGAAATAAATTCATGTGCCACCATTTCAGTGTTGAAAAAAAATTCAAGCCAAGTGTCCTGCATCGATACGACGCGTCCAAGAAAGCATCACAATGCATCAATGCTATGATTATCTTTTCCAGCCTCACCGCCAAATAACCTTCCTTCTCAAAATCAAAATATAACATGACAGGCTAGAATTAGTAAGGCAGCCTGTATTGCACATGCACTTCCAAAAGGCCTTGGGCAACTCTTAAATATAGGCTGTGAAACTGACCTTAGATGAGTATTGGGGAAATGTGGTATAAACAACAATAGCAGTGAGCTTAGTCAGCACCCAGGAAACCTTGGGCAGTACGGCTCGGAGTGTCATCCAGACCGAGGGGGAGGGAAAGGAACAACAGAGAAAGATCCTCCAATTCAGAATCACTGGAGCGTGGAAGGGGCTGTATAGCACAGTGTGCATATGGGCCAACGGTCATATGGCCCCGTGTGTGTGTGTGTGTGTGTGTTAAAAAGAGAGTGCAAGAGACAGAGAGCGGTGACAATCTATCAGTATGTAAGAAATGGTCAGGGAAACTTCTGTCTAAGAGCTCATTTGGATTTAAAGGAAAAACAAGCAATTTAGAAAATCTATGGTATGACTGGCGGGAGGAACTAACTATACAAACAAAAGAGGAGATCAATACATGAAATTATTAAGGAGACCTTCCACCATTACAAGTACAATTTCCATGTGTAAAAATGTGTTGTTTGTGGATCCCTGTTCTATTGTTAACCCTATTATTTGTGCTTTTGTAAAAATAAAATAAAATAAAATAGAGAGGATAAACGTAACATGAGTCATGTGGGATTTAAGGTTCCCTTTAAAGAAAATATAATACCCACTCACACTACATACAGTGGATATAAAAAGTCTACACACCCCTCTTAAAATGCCAGGTTTTTGTCATGTAAAAAAATGAGACCAAGATAAATCATTTCACAATTTTTTCCACCTTTAATGTGACCTATAACCTGTACAACTCAGTTGAAAAACTAAATGAAATCTTTTACAGGGAGGAAATAAAAATAAAAAACTGAAATAATGTGGTTGCACAAGTGTGCACACCCTCTTATAACTGGGAATGTGGCTGTGCACAAAATTAACCAATCACATTCAAACTCATGTTAAATAGGAGTCAGTACACACCTGCCATCATTTAAAGTGCCTCTGATTAACCCCAAATAAAGTTCAGCTGTTCTAGTAGGCTTTTTCCTTACATTTTCTCAGTCACACCTTACTGCAAAAGCCATGGTCCGCAGAGAGCTTCCAAAACGTTAGAGAGATCTCATTGTTAAAAGATATCAGTCAGGAGAAGGGTACAAAAGAATTTCCAAGGCATTAGACATACCATGGAACACAGTGAAGACGGTCATCATCAAGTGGAGAAAATATGGCACAACAGTGACACTACCAAGAGCTGGACGTCCCTCCAAAATTGATGAAAAGAC